>JAAWXA010000055.1:1863055-1914777 GCA_038090715.1 Florisuga fusca
TTTTTTTTTTTTTTTTTTTTTTTTTTTCCTTTGTTTTTTTCCTTTCTCTTGGTTATATCCCTGATTTCTATTTAGTGAAAATGTCCCCAGGCTCTGCTGTTTGATGATCCCCAACAGGCCTTTATTCTGCAGAGAATCACTCTGAAAAAAGGGTGCTAAATGGCCATTTGTATAACAGAGATGCAAGAAAGGCCCCAGTTGAGAACCTGGACCAGGACTTCTATCAGAAGCTGCAAAGAGACAGCAGGAGGATGGCCCCAAGGGAGCAAGGAGGGAAAGAGCTTTTCCTAAGGCATTTTGGCTTTGCAGCAGTGAGCTTCCAGGGATCTCTGAAACCTCCAGCCCTGAATTTCAGCCCATTCAATGCAGGAAGGCACCAGACAGTCAGATCTGCCAAGGAGAAAGGTCAAGACAGGGAGTTGCGTGAACACTCTCACCCAAAACATCTGTCCTCATGTTGGAGCCTACAGAAAGCCCCTTTTCCCATATCAGAGGTCATTTAATGGAGTCAGGAGATACACAAAGAGAAATGTGTGTGTAGGTGCTGTACAGTGTTGTGTATGAACATGTCCTGGTGTCCTTCAGGTCTCTGCATCCATGCTGCAAGGTTATGTGGAGAAGGACCTTGACCCTTTGGGAACTTCAGCCCCAGGCTTGCTCACAGATCCCTGATATATCAGGGCTCAGACTCACACCTAGCTATACCCCAGAGAGACAATTACTGTACTGGCTACAGAGACAGCAACAGGGAGAGCCACATGCTGCTTCATCAGGCAAGGAACCCTCCTTTCCCTCACCCCCAGCACCCTTTGTCAGTGCTGATTGTAGAATCACAGAATGGGTTGGGTTAGAAAGGATCTTAAATATCATCTAGTTCCAATCCCCTGATCCTCCAGCTCTAACCACATTCATTTATTGTTTCCCAAACTGGATGGTTACACCACTTATTACATGAGCTGTGAAACCAGTGACATGTTGGGTGTTTGTGGGCGTGCACCAGTGCCAGAAGGTCCTCTTTCCCTTCTGTCTCAGACAACTCCAGCCTTTGCAGCCACAGCATCTCTGTGCTCCTGCAAGCAGCTCCCTCACTCCCTCTGTCACAGAATCACAGAATGTTAGGGTTTGGAAGGGACCTCTGGAGATCACTTTGTCCAACACCCTTTGAGCATCCCCAGCCCATCTGGGTGTCTTCAGCACTGGCACCAGGGGATGCAGCTCCCAGTGGTCACAGCTGCAAGCTGTGGGTGCAGCCCTGGGTCAGACCAGCCAGGGTCAATCCAGGCAGCATGGATCTTCCCCGGCAGGAGCCTCCAAAATCCATTAGGTACATGAAAAGGGCTGCACCCTTGCTGCTGGCTGTCACATACAGCTCCAAGTGGCCCCTGGGTACAGAACTGACCACGGGAGGATGTCAGAGAGAGAAAGGCTTGTATGAACCTCATTTCATCAGGAAAAAAAATAACATTAATCTTAAAATCCCCTTTCTCCAGGGGTTTACATTTAGGTCCATGGAGCTCCAGGTCCACACCCCCCTGAAGCTTTTTAGTCTGGACTGCACACCCTGTGTCCATGAGGTGCAGCCACAAGAGGGAGATCGAAGCTAACAAAAGCACCCCAGAGGATCCTGAGGTTTGGATGGGAGTGGGGACCCCCAGCTTAAGCAGTCCCCTGTCCCCGGGGCAGCAGAGCATCAGAACTCTCTCGCAGGCTCCATTAAAAGTTAAGGATGGATCCTTCTGGCCTGATGACAGAAGAGTGTTTGCCTCAACCTGGAATAGAATTATACTTAAGATGGTTTTCCCCCCCCCCTCTGTTTTCTGAGACCTTGATACTAATGACGTTAATTTTGCACCAAAATGACAAAGAGAGCAGGAAATAATAAATGAGATTTAAATGGACCTGCGTCTCATAAAAGAAAAGAAAACACATGAAATTATTTCTTTCCCCTTGCTTCAATATAAATGGAAGCAGGTTGGGTACAATTGACCCCTCTCTCTATTACATTTAGTAATTACATTATTATCGTGGATAAAAATATCCCATTATCCACATCCCTAATGAGGGTTGGCAAGACTGCAGGGACCTGTATTTGTGAGGAAAAAGAATTGCAGCCTGGAACCACACATGGTAAGGCCAGGGCCATGTAAGGACCAACACACCCTGCAGCCAGTCCCAGTCCCACTGATGTCACTGAAACAATTTGTGTAAGTCACACAGTGACACAAGAAGCCTATTAAAAGCAGTGGTTAATTAAGTGACCAAATTATCAACAGCATCCTTAGAAAAATAGTTTCCTGGCTTTCTAGCCGCTGCCCAGCTCCAGCCAGCATCAGCTTTTTCCTCTGTGGTTGTTCTGCTTTGAATCAAAACCTTCTCCCCCAGGATTTGCACAGAGGGTTTCTTTCGGGCAGGGTTCCCCTCTGAAAGTTTGACTCAGCTAAATGTCCTTTCCCACCGTTCAGGGAAAACGTTCCTGTCTACACGAGTAGGTCTTTTCCGCAGCTCAGCCACCAGCAGAGGGGGAAGGAGCAGCAGAGACAAGGGAAGGAGTCACGTAAAGGAGAGAGCTTAAATGTCACAGTGAAAAGGCAGGGAAGTCCTTCTAGCCTCATCCAAAGCCACATCACTGCAGCTCCAGCTGAGCTTTCCTGGTCCCCAGGAGGCAGAATGAAGAGGTGGATCAGAGGATAAGCTGTCCTGGATGGAGAGTGGGGTGCATCTATCCTAAGGCTGTGACCCCCATACAGGACAATGTGGGACCATGGGGACAGCAGCTCCTGGGACCCGCTGCAAACCTCCCTGTGCTGGGGCAATGTCACTCAGCTGAGATCCATCACCCAGAGCTGGAGCTTTTCTGTCAGTCAGATTTGAAATAGGAAAGCTGAGGGAGACTTTGGAGAAGGGCATGGAGTGATGGGACAAGAGGGAATGGTTTCAAGTTGTAAGAGGAGAGACTGAGATGAGATCTTAAGAAGAAATCCTTTGGTGTGAGGGTGCTGAGCCCCTGGCCCAGGTTGCCCCCAGAAGCTGTGGCTGCCCCATCCCTGGCAGTGTTGAAGGTTGGATGGGGCTTGGAGCACCCTGGGCTGGTGGGAGGTGTCCCTGCCCATGGCAGGGGTGGCACTGGATTTAAGATCCCTTAAGATCCCTTCCAACCCAAACCATTCTATGATTCTATGTTTAATGAAGTTTTCAAAAATTTTCTCAGGGTGTGGTTTTCCCTTCTGTAGCAACACCCAGGTTTGACTGGATGTTTAATTTTTACACAGCTAAAGTTAGAGCAGAATTACTATCTTCAAATAATACCCTATTTTCTGAATATTCATAGCAATTTTCAAACCTATGTGCATTAAACAGTAAGATGTGGTGTTTCATTTAGGAGGGAGAAAGACGAGTGATTTCTGCATTTCAGTCAAAGGGGATGGGTTTTCTAGGTGGCAAAATTCTCCCTCCTTTTTCAATCAACATTTTACAAAATTGCTCTGTGAGAAATAAATATTACATATCAGCTTTATTTGATTGTAATTGAATATCCATCAATCTATCTGCCTATCTAACCGTCCTTATACAGTACTGGAAACACCAATCTCTGACATAACCATGGGCATATTAGAATTTAAAACTAAATTATTATTGCTATTGTTAATGGATGTTCATATGCTACAATGCTGAAGCTATAGAAAAAAATTGATAGTTTATCTAGATAGATCATCCGACCTGTACAGAAAACATTCAGAGCTGCCAATGAAGGCACAAATTTCCTCTCATGTCATTCTCTGCAGGAGCAGAGCCATGCTGCCTATGCAATCAAGGTCTTTCTAGTCTGAGGAATATATACAAGGCACTGGATAATGGATTTTTCCTCCTCTTCCCATCATAACTATGTTCAAGCTGTACATGCCAGCCTCTAAAATTGCATTAGAGCACTGCTAAGCTGCAGAAGAGCTATCGTCATCCCACTGCTGCATTTATCTACCTGGCTGTGTTGTGTCTGCTTGAGAAAGACCAGGCAATTTTAAAAATTGGGCACCTGTTGGTCAGACAGCTCAGGATGGATGAGAAATCAAGAAGCAGGCAGATTCCATAGTGACTGGTGGGTTAATTTTCCTTCCCTTCATTTAAATTCACACCCTTTGCGTTTCTGTTTTCAATATATTCAGAAACCAGAAGGGAAAATTGCTCCCGTGGTGTTTGCTATTGTACCAGATCCCTCCAGCAAAAAAAAAAAGAAAGAGCTTCCTCAGCTCCAAGTGTGCCATCCGCATTCAGAAAAGGTAAAAAATTAAACAAATGTAGTGTCAGGAAAAAGCACAGGGCACAACACTATGCATTCACCTGCAGAACAAGAAAAGCAGCAAGAACCCTCCTGTCCTGGCAATGACAGCCTGCTGATGTCCCTTGGCCATGCAGCCCTGGCCCACATCATCCTGGCCAGGCTTTTGAGCAGATTTCCATGGGGGATGGCTCAGGACATCCCAGGCTCTATTCACAGATCCCAGCAGAGACTTGGACAGCTCTGGAAAACCGGGAGTGATGGGGATGCTGCAGCAGGCACCCAGCTGAGCCCACTGAACCCTCTCTGGGGAGTGGGTATGAGGGCACAGAGATCTCAGTACCTCTGAAATCTTTTACTCAGGTGGAAAAATCTGAATTTATAAACTGTTACAATTGCACTCAGAGCAACCCTCTGTGAGTTCTGAGCACCTCTGGATCTTCAAAAGTGCAGGCGTGGACTCATCCCCTGGGAATTTGCAGCCTGGCAACATGAGCAGGTGGAGGCACAATGTGCTCATGCAATCGCCTCTTGATCTCTTGGCCTCTCTGGCTGTTTTTTTACCCACTTGAACACAAACTGGAAGAATTCAACGACTCTTGACTGGTTTTCATCCTGTTGTACAAAAGGGGCTATGAATTCTAAAGAAAAGGAGCAGGGAAGTTAATGAAAAGGAGCATTTGCTTTCACCCCAGAGGGCACTGCAGCAGGAATTCAGTGAAACAAGTGATGGAGGAGAAGTGCAGAGTCCCTGCAGAAGTACCCAGTCCCCATGCCTATCCACTTCCCTGGATTTACCCTCCCACAGACCATCCACCCTGCTTTGGGCCCCATTACCCCTGATTTTACTCTCTGGCCCTTTAGTTGCAGTTCCTCAGCACATCTGACACTATCTCCAAATCTTCCAGAGCTCCAACTCCGGAATAGTTTTAAAAACGATCTTAGAGAGCATAGTTAGGGAAATATCAGGTAGGCAGGACCTTGCCTGCAGCAAACACATCATAATATGTTGCATTAACATTTAACAACCAAAGCCAGCAGCACCAATCACAGCAGTAATTACACTGCACTTGACACTGCCCCATGCTGATGACTAGAAATTATATAAATGAAGCGATTTGGTTGACAAGAGAGGGGACTACACCCCTTTACAGGCATAAAGCCCCTGTGCTATAGGTGTCTTCCCCTGGTCAAGCCCCAAGGGCTCATCCACCCCGTGAAGCAAAGGAATTGCTGGTTTGTGTGTCTGCAAATAACTGGATTAGTCACAGCCCTTTTATTTTTTAATTTTGGCAACCCTTGTTCATTTTGCCCTGCCTTTGAGGGCAGTAGCTTCTTGAAACTCAGCCTTTCAAGCACCCTGTAATGACAGAATTATTATTTCCATCACAGCACAGTCTGCAGGTCACAACTAAAATCAGGACCCAGGTGCTGTGCAGAGCCACAGCTCTGTCCCAGTGCAGCTGAGCACACAGCTCTGGCAGCATTAGGAGCTCACCCCAGATTTCTCAAGTCTCAAACGAGTTTCCAAACTCTTCTGCAGAATGCTCACACGACAACATGGATGGTGTCTGCCATAGGGGAAAGCCAAATTTTTGTTCTCCCTGGTTTGGGCAAACTCCAACCTCACAATCCAAATATTTCTGCAAGGAACCTGGACTGTGTGTTACACATGCTCCCAAGGCAATGGACTTTAAAAAAAAAAAAAAAAAAGAGAGAGAGAGAGAGATATGAATAATTAAGACTTCACACATCCCCTGCTGAGCCCTCTCCACATCCTCCTCCCTCTTTTCCTGTACCTAATGCTGGAGCAGGTAACAAATTGCCTCGTTGGTCCTTGAAGGTTTTCCCATGAATACCACATCACCGGAGGCTCTGGGAGCCGGGTAATGGAAACTGCTATGGTCTCTTGCTTGGCCACGTTACAGAGATGATTGCTAAGCAGGGAGGTGACATTTGCATGATTTACACAATTTACAAATTCCTGCTGTGGTGGGAACACTCCCTCGGATTAGTTGCAATTCTCCTGCCCAGCTAAATCACAGCCCTTCCTCTCAGCCATGCCCACAGTGCTGAGTGGGGAAGATATTGTCAGCAGGGTAAGTATCAACATATTTATATATCTTGGGGAAATTTGGAAGACATAAAAATGTCATAAAACTGCTGATGGCACCCTCAGCTGTGGCACACCTCTCCTCAGTGTTGCTGCCTGTTGGTTTAACTTTACCAGCCTTCAGTCATTTCAGCTAAAACTGGGCTTTTACAGAGCTCTGGAGAAGCAGAGAAGTCTCTGTGCTACCCAGGCTGGGTACCAGGGACCCACCAGCTCCAGCAGCTCATTGTCAGAAGCTGCATCCAACAGGGAAGAAAAAATGTTGGTATCTGCCTTAGAATCATAGACTCACAGAATGGTTTGGGTTGGAGTCTTACAGTTTAAAGCCACTCCTCATCATCCCATCCCATCCCATCTCATCCCATCCCATCCCTCCATTCCCTTGTGCCAAGTGCCTCCCCAGCTTTCCTGGAGCCCCTTCAGGCACTGGAAGGTGCTCTAGGGTCTCTCCATTGCAGCCTTCTCTTCTCCCTCAGTTCCCAGCCTGGCTTCAGAGCATAGCTGCTCCCATCATCTCTGTGGCCTCTTCTGGGCTCACTCCACCAGCTCCATGTCCTTTTTGTGCTGGTGACTCCAGCACTGGATCCAGCACTGCAGGGGGGGCTCAACAAAGTGGAGTAGAGGGAGAGAAATCCCCTCCCTTGACCTGCTGCCCATGCTGCTTTTGATGTGTGACACTGGAGCTGCTCACCCTCAGATGCTGATGGGACAGGTACCAGCTCTTCCAGAAGATATCCAGACAGGGAACATCAGCTGAAGAGCTTGCTGAGCAGGGCACAGCCTGGCTTCACTTGTGCTGATCTCTTTACCTGGAGTATGAAATAAAACCACTCCCTAGAGAGTTCCCACCCATCCCACCTACCTGAAGCATTCTCCCTAAATGATGTCAAGTGGTTTCTGTTTCTGTTAAACATGAAACAACCTTACACCCACTAACCCTACCTGTGCCTCTGTTCTGGAGTGAGACACAAGCTCAAAGCAGGAATAATGATCAGCAATCTCTTCTTCTAGGTTTAGTGCCAAGTGTTTTACAGTCTACTCCTGGATTTCAACTGAGGCTCCTCAAAGCATCCTCAGAGCCCAGGGAAATCAAATATCTGCACCAGATCTGTGAGCTCATCTGAAGTGAGCTTTGTTTTGGGGGAAGAAATCAAGGTTGAATAATGCTGGGGGGGGGCTGTGAAAAACTGTAACTGGAACATGCTGCTCTCAAGGGATGGAATTTGGACCCAAATGGAGGAAATAACAAGTGCAGTGTGTTTAGCAGGTTTGTTTTGTAGAGGAGGGAATCACTGCCAGGGAAGTGGAAGGCTGCAGATCAGCACACAGGACCTCTGTTCCCCCAGACAGTGCCCCTTTGCTTCGAGGGTTTAAATCGCTTTAAAAATTATAAAGATCTGTGTTTTGGTCTAATATTTTATGGTCTGCAGATAACTGACTTTCAATCTTACTTGGATGTATGAAGGTAATTTCCTGAAGCAGCAGGAGGTGTGAACAGCTGCTGCATGGTGCAAACCTACATCAGCCCCATTAAGAATCCCTTCCCTTCCCTTGGATATGTCTCAAACGTCACCATGCAATGCTGGACACCAAGTCCATCCCCAGGACTGAGAAGAGAAAAACAAAAGGGACAAGAGCTGGTGACACCATCGGGATGGCCACCAGTGCAGAGTTCTTGGGCCAGGTGGCGTTTTCTTGGCCATTTGCAGCCACTCCAGTGTCTTCCAGAAGGTCTTATTCAGCTGGACAGGGGTGGGACCATCTTGTCTAGACTTTTTACTGAGAAACTTTGGGCCAGATGATCCCTGAGGTCCCTTCCCATGTGGTATTCTGTGATTCTGTGATTCATGGATTGCAGCACATGGATCATCAATACTGTGCCTGGTCCCCTGGCAGGAGGAAAGGGAATCCTTAGGTAAGATCAATACTTGCAGCAGCAAAGACTTTGCACCTGTCATTTCCACTCTTAAAAACATGTGGTTTCATTGAGAAGCTTTGACTTCTTTGCTGTGAGTCAGACCTGAGGTTCATACAGGTCACCAGCCTCCTGAATCTGTCCTGATTTGTTGGCAAATCCAGGGCCCTGCTCTGCACCATCTCCCTGGCAGCACGAGGCCTTAGTGACTGAGACAGCAAAGCTGCCAGGGGAATGGTCCTGCCATTGCTATTAAATAGGCACCCACAGCTAAGTGGGTGTTCATCCTTCATTCTCTTTGGTGCTTAATTATTTATTTATTTAATGAGGATTTTTGGGGGGGTTGTTGAGGTGGGAGGGACAGAGAAGGGAAGATGTTTTTCTAGTGAATGTTCCTAAGCAGTTTGGAGGACTTTGAAACACAACCCTGTGGCAAGCCAGTGGCTTGTTGATTAACAGCTGCAAGTGAGAGCCACAAAGCTGCAACAATCTTCTATAGCAGGTCTGACTTGCCAAGAAAAAAAACAAAACAAAACACACACACACAAAAACAAAAACAAAACAAAACAAAAAAACTCACACAAAACCCCCACATGTAATTCAACTGTGCCTGAATTGCCTCTCTCTGGACCTTTGTGCCATCATTTCTATCAAGGCAAAGTGGATGAGAAAATGTCAGCAGCTGGATTTGCTGGGATGCAGCAGCTGCCTCTTTACACTGGGATATAAATAACTGCAGAAGGTGCAGCACAAGAACAAGATCAGACCTTTCTGGTGCAAAATGTTCTCAAAAGTCCTTCCAGATCCTGGCTGGGTTGCAGCATGGTTGCACATCAGTGCTGGTCACTTGGAGAGCCCTTATGTCTGCCCACCTCTAGCAGAGACAGGAGGGACCTTACCAGGTGCTCCAGACTCTCCAAGCATCAGGCAAACCCACCTGAGATCAGGCTCTGGGTGGGAAATCCACTTCTTGGTGCTCCTTGAACTCAAAGGAACCCTGCAGAAAGCCACCTTCAGGCACACCCAGACCACAGCACTGGCATCAAGGGTTTTTTTTTAAGCAATAAATCACGTGAAAGGAAAATACTCCTAAGTGAAGAATTAAGGCTGATGAACCCTCACAGTATGACAGTTCAACATCTAATCACTTCCTATTGTGCAAAAACATTGATCCCAGAGAGACACCATGCAATGGAAAATGAAGTAGAATCACTAAAGCCTCCCAAAGCATAAATCACAATAGGATTTATTAATCGCACAAAATACAAACAGTCATAAATCTATTCCAAACAAGCAGCCCAGCCCAGAGGAGCAGGGAAAAATAAAGTGGAAGGAAATGAAAAAAGATGCAGGGAAAATTGGGAGAATGAGAAGCCAGTGACAGGGGAACAGTACTTAAACTTAGGATTTCACAGGAGAAGAACTCAAGACTTTACTTCTCTCATTGTCAGCTTTTGTGTGGATGTCCTCTCCTTCATAGCAGCCTGTGGTGGTTTGGTCACTTATTAAAGAGTGTGATGGATGCAGCTCCCTGGGGCTTGGGCTGGCTTCTGGTGGAAGTTGGTGTGGTGTCAGATGTGGGGTTGCTCCCCTCATCCCAAATCACTGCTGATTAACTGGGGATAGCAGATCCTTCCTCGCCACTGGAAGGGGCAGCTCCTTGACAAGCACAACCTCAAATGTCCTGATTGCCTTTGATGGAACAGCACTGATCACAGCAAACATTAATGTCCCATAAATGAAACTCAAGAGATGCCAAAAGCTGCAGCTTCCATGAAGACTGCTCATGGCAGAAGGTGACTTTGAAGCAAACTGTTGATTCACAGAAAATATGCTTTTCTTTTGCTCTGAATTTCATAAGAAGTTGGAATTAATACAGACAATGGTTTTGGAAAGGGAAAAATTAGGGGGGATGGTGAAGGAGGTATTGAAGAACTGCTTGGTGTGGAGTCATTCTACCTCCTTGCTCAGATGCTGGAGGGGAGATGCAGGGGGGAGAAGAGCCCAGAGCTGGGAGCTGTGGACCCACCACCCAGGAAAGATACATAACCATCTGAAGGGGGAAGGTTCAGAGTGTCTGCAGATGATTTTCCCTTTGGATTTGTGATAAAGCATTCACATGAGCATGGATATGATCTTCTCATCTCCGGTCTTTGGGGAACAAAGTGAATCTCCTACTGCCCTATTCAGGAACTGCTTCTAGCAGAAAAGCATCTATCATCTCATTTGACATCATCTTTCAGGAGGGTGATCCCCTGAGTGGTATTTTCTCCACTCATGTTCATTTTTTCTCTTAGGAATGCAATTGGCTTCAAGCTATAAACTAACATCATGATATTTTGCAAGTCACGCCTCACAAACCATTTTCTCCATTTTTGTGGCTTGTATTCAGTCATCTTTTGTTTCCCTGTGACCACAACTCTTCTTTTTAGGACAATTGCATCACGTCTCCTGCATCCCAGGGTGGGCATCCTTGCCTTTCATCTCCAGGGTATCCTGCTGTAAATCTTCTCCAGCCTCTCTGCTGCAGTGAAACAAAGAGACCAACTCTGCAAATTGGCTGAAAGAGCTCTTTGTTCTCTCTGTCATTTGGGGCAGCAGCACAACTTTCCAGACCATGAGTAACCATTTCAAGTTCTTTACCTTTTTTTTTTTTTGCATTTAATAATTTTAGTAATTTCCATCTCCTTGCAATAACTATCTTGAACATGGAAAGTTGGAAAGTGGCAGACCATGATTATTTGATTATTTTCACCAGGGATTCCTCAAATAATTGGCTATGGCACGCTCTGCCCCACTTGTGCTAATATTTTTCATAATCTTGGGTTACTGGGAGACCTGCTGGAAACTGAACGGATGCCAGTAGTGTGTTAGTGTTCAAAAGGAGAACATATAAGTTGGGTGTTTGCTGCTCTGTTAAGCTAGTCCCTGCTAGTCCCTGCAGACTAAATAAGAGAGTGGTCAAAGCCTCCAAGGAGAACAAGTGATGAGGATGTGACTGACACCAGTCAGTGAGTTTTGATGATTTTCTTCTTTTGTTTAGACCAGAAATAGGTCTCCTACAAAGAAGAATTGATTCCTGTTAAGCTTTGGGTATCCTGTTGCACAACATTCTGGTATATTTATAATGAATTTGCTGCCAAATTAACAGAGTGCATGTTCAGTGTGCTGGGGCTGGGTTAGCTGACAGCTCTCCTAGGGTGAATAGCAGCAGGGAGGCCTGGCTGAATGGGGATGTTATTTTTGGATACTGCCAATGACTTCTAGGCCAAGTCATTCAATATTTTTAGCTATGACCTGGAAGAAAATCACTGCTGATAATTACAGATGTCACAAAGACTGGCAGAGCAATCAACAGATTGCTGTGAAGATGACAGGGAAGTCACGATAGCCTGAACACCTCAATAAATCACATGTATTACAACAAAGTATAATTTGAATAACAACAAATTTGAGGCCATTTAATGAAAAAAACCCCAAACAACAACAACAACAAACACAACACAAAAGAAGGCCAGGCCTCCAAAACAGCAACTGTGGAAGGGGTGTGGGAAGGATTCTCTGTGGTGTGAGTAGGAGCCCCCACGGCAGCATTGAAAAATGGGTTTGCAGGATGCTGGAAAATATGAAAAGGGGAATTAATGAGTGGGAGTTTGCAACTGACTTTCCCTGTGTTCATGGCTGGAAGAAGGTCCTCAGTTTTGGTGATGACATTTCAAAAAGGTTATTAAAAATGAGGAGGTGGGGATGTGGGCAGTGGAATTCCTTGCAAATCCTGTTCAGAAATGGCAGAACTGTCTCCCAGAAACATCGTGCTCAGTCTCCTCAGCACATCCAAAGCAGATGAGGTAACTTGATTATGCTGCCTAAGAACAATCGCAGAGAAAAATATCAAGTACTAAAGGGCTCCTTAATCTTGCAAGGATCAACAGAATGAAGACCTAATGGGCGAAAGTTAGAGCCGAAGACATGTAAATGGAGAGGCAGCACGCTTCTGTAGCAGCAGGGCTGATTAGCCACCGAGACAAATCGTGTTCATTTTTAGAAGCACATTGTGTCAGTATTCAGAGCACCCACTGCTTTTGTGAAGTGTCTTTCCCGATTGCTTTGGCCCCTGGAAATTAGTTTGTCTGTTTTCCAGTGGAGCGTGGGAGGTGGTTCAGAGGGGAGCATCCTGCCCTTGCCTTTGCTGGAGGGGGGCTGGAAGTGGGGATTAGTGGGAATTTCTTCTCCAGAGCTGATGTGTGGCAACAGCCTCCCCCTCCCCCATGCATTCAGAGGATAGCAGGACACCCCTGAGCCCAGGCTGCCCAAGCACGGGCCAGATCTGCCTTTTGTAGAATCGCTGAATTTTCAGGGTTGGAAGGGACCTTTAAGATCATCCAGTTCCAACCCCCCCTGCCATGGGCAAGGAACATCTCCCACCAGATCAGGTTGCTTAGAGCCTATCCAGACTGGCCTTAAAAACTGCCAGGGATGGGGCTTCCAGGCTTTTCTAGGCAGCCAGTCCATCCTTTTCACCCTATTTCCCTGTGCTTTCATATCAGCTGTGTTTTGCAGTAACACCGAGAAGCATCCTCTAAGATATGAGGTCAGATTTGTAGGAACAAGATTGGAAACAAAAGGTGAGAAGGAGAACAAACACCAAACCCAACCTGAGCTGAGGTCTAAGAAGCCCATACCAGCCCTGACACAACTCCCATCTCAGAGCTGTCCATAAGCGTTCACAGCAACAATCCATCTTCAGGTGTTATCCTCATGTCCAGACACTTCCCTCCTCCACCAAGCTGCAGTTCTTTGGAGGATCATTTCATACGGGAATGTCACAGTCCTGGTTTGCCCTAGGAGCACCTGGTCTCCTGGGTTCTCTAAGTTTGCTCCTGCTCATCCCCCATTTCATCAGCAACTCCAACGCTTGTGCTGACTGCTTGGACTGAGCAGTAAGTGTTTTAAAAGCAATTCCCACTTTGTTTCTAGCTGATTTGCCACCCACCCAGCTGGATGGTTGTTTTAGTATGGGTTGCTAAGTTGCTCATGCTAAATATTATATGAGACATCAGGTACTCAGACGTCTCCAAAGCACATTTTGGCATATAACCAGTTCTTGCATAGACCACACACCACGCTCAGAAATGCAGATGGCAGCATGGGAATGAGTGGTTTCCCCAACTCTTGACTGTGTTGGAAATACAATGATAAGGCTGAATCCCAGAACAGAGTGGAAATCTTGTCTGGAATATCAGTCTGGGTCCTCTGATGGAGGAGACCAGACCTGTCCTTCTTCCCCTGAGTGAGTGATCTCTTTGCAGGCACCTGCAGGGTACTGGGAATCTCCCAGAGATGAGTGGAAGGACCAAATTACTCCTCTTCCTACCAGATTGCCAAGCACTTGGATCACTTGGTAAGACACTCCTGAGAAAGGAGGACCTGGAAATCTGGGGATGAGAGACATGGAAGAAGTGGGGCAGATCTTGGCTCCTTCAAATCTCAAGACAGGGACAAGGTCTTTAAGAAAGATATGAGAGGAAGAGAGTTCTGGTAGGGGGTGATGTGTTGAGGGAGCTGCATACAGATCTTCCTTGTTCCCCCTTGATGTGTGTCTTACTAATGCTTCTTCTGTGTAATGCCATGTGTGTTTCCCCTCCAGAGTTGTTTTTGCCTACTCTGGTTCTCAAAGAGTGAAAGCAGAGAGCAGAGAAGATAAAGCTGGGGCTGGGAGAAGGAAACGCAAATTAATGACTGGAATAAGTTGTGGGACTCAGCACAAGGGAGGATCCACCTTGCTGAGCCTTGGATTTCTCCTCTTTTGCACCGAGAGCCTCCTGCACTCAGAAGATCATTTCTGTCCTCCCAGAAATCACCAATAGGAGATGGAAGGAGTTTTAAAGTGCAGAAAGCACATTTGCTGTGGGCTCTGCCTGCCTGCAGTTTATTTGATATAATAAATTAAGGATTACAACAGAGACCACCGTCATTCTCTGCAGAACACCTGGGCTGGTTTTTTTGGTATTACTCCATCTGCCAACATACACAATAAATTCTGTCAGACCTCTTTTTAGTGCATTGTATACATCTCTGACTGGTGCTTAAGGCAGGGCACTCTTCCTTCACTTCAGCAAACGCTTTGATTAAGAAATGTTCAGGAGGGAAAGAAACAACACATTTTAATAGGGCAAGGGTGGGGGTGGGTGATGAAGTAGAATGAAAAAGGAAACCTTGTCACTATGTCATGTTTGATTTGGTTCCTTGCCAGGTTGCTAAATGCAATTCAGATGCATGATCACACCTTAATGAATTCAACGGGGAAATTAAAATTTAACTATCTGCTCATGAAATGTTCATGCTGTTGGTTGTGTTGGTTTTAATGACCAAAGACAGAATATGTTGAGTTTAAAAAAAAAAAAAAAAAGGGAGATATCAGTGCGGTTTGCCATCAGGACACTCTATAAAATTTATTTATTCTTCTGGGGTTTGAATCAAAAAGCAAATGTGAGTTTAGACAGAAAATGTGTTCCTAGGAACTTCAGGGACAGGGGTTTCCACAGATCTGTGAGAGGCCTGGGACCTTCATTCAGCACCTCCATGAACTCCCCAAGAGACCATGGACTGCTGTAGAAACTTCTGATGTGAGCTAAGACTTCAGCTCTGATCTACATCTCTTGAGTGCTCTTGAGAATGGTTCCCCAGGTCCACACCTCTCTGTTCTGTATTGCTTTTCAGGAGGGGTTGGCTCATGAGGAAGAAAAAGCCATGGACAGGAAAGTGGTGCAGGAGCTTGCAGTGAGAGCAAACCCTCCTGGGAGTCCCAGCTCAGAGGGACACTGCAGCCCTTCTCAGATCTTGTTCTCTTCCTCCCTTCCTCCCACCAGGACACAGACACCAAGAGGCCACAGATCTGCACGAACATCACTGTGTCTGTCCTTGGCATCCCTCACCAGCATTCCCCATCCAACACCAGCTCAGAGGACTCAAGAAGGCATTTGCCAACTTATGAAAGACCTTGTGTCATTTCCAAAGGTCCCCAGGGGTGGTAGGGATCCAGCTCATGTGGATCCTTGATGAGATTAGTGTCCTGAAGAAAATACTTGCAATTTACTTGCAATATATCACAAATGTGTGGGGCTACCAGTTCACTTCTCTGTGCCCTTCATCAGCTCTACCAGGGAGAGGTGAAGAGGGACATATCCAGGTGCCTGAGGTCTTCTGGGGAGGCACAGACAAGTGTGACAACTGGAAAAGTGGAAATTGTCTCTGCTCCACTGGGTTTGACAGAACTCAGCTGATTTACATCAATGAAACCTCCAGCCTTGAGCTGCTCTGTGGGCTGGGATCTGAGCTGATCAAGAACTTCAAAGGAACCTGCTGGTATCAGTGGGAGGATGTTTTTAGCAAAAATTAGAAGATCTATGCCTTCCCCAGCCTCATCAAATCCTGAGACAAGCTTAGATCTGAACATGGGACCTCTGCTCTCAGCAGAGAACTTAAATCAGCTCCATATAAGCATAAGCAGTGAGCAAGGCTCTCTCAAATAGTGTCACAGTCAAGAAGCTGGGGTAGATGGAGATGGTTTAGTAGTGTGGCTAAATAAGAACCACCAGTTCTGGGTTTGCTTTTCCTCTGTGTTGTTTGCAAAGTTATACAAAACCTGCCCAACTGATCACTGAACACTCCATAAAACCAGGAGTGGGAGGCCTGGAGTGCTGCTAAATCCAGGAAAAGAGCAATCTCACTGCAGATGTCTGAGAAAACCAGCATAAAAGGCAAGAAAGAAAAGGTCGAATAAAAATGGCTGCAGAGGCAGCTGCAATACCAATTCATCCTTGCCTCCCTCCACCTCCTGGGGAATGTGCAAGACATTAGGGGAGAGTTCAAAACCTGTTTAACGTCATCACTAAGGGCTGGACACAAGAAACCTCTCCAAATTAGACTCATTTCTGCAAAGATAAGAAATAATAATTTTATTTATTGGGAGCAAACCTGTGAGGAGCTTGAAGTCTACACAACACTCACTGAAGGTTTCCTGCAGCCTGGGGAGAAATTTTAACCTCTCCATCCTTCTAGGATGTTTTGAAGGACAGCAGAAGACCTTCTGCCTCCATGGGGAAGGTCCCCTTGTTTTTTCATAGAGAGTTGGTGGAGGTGAAAACCTGGTACATCTTGTAATTTGGTTCATTTGGAAAAGTTTTAGGGGCAGAGCAGAGGTTGGAGGTTATTAGGGCTTCCAGTACTTTGTTTCACAACTGAAAGGCAGACACAGGAACAGAGAAGCAGGACACAGAACCTGGGGGAGAAGGAACCTGCCCTGAGCCCCTCCCAAAACTGCCCCATGGGACTGTCCACAGCCTATGCAGCCATGCCTTGCCTTCCCTCCCCCTGAGGTCAGATTATTATCTGCAGATATGCAAAATCATGCAAATGAGGCTGTAAAGATGTTAATTATGCTGAAGGAATTAACCGCTCATTAACTTAAACTTCCTGCTCAATTATTGTCATGCCTGTCCCTTACTTTCCAGGCAGAGGGAAGGGCACACACACACACACAGCATTCTCCCTTCCCCCAACCTTCCTGGGGCTGTCCCTACCCCACCAGGCTGCTCAGCCCTTCTTATCCCCACTGCTGTCCTGCTGCCTGGGGACACTGCCCCATGTCTGGACACCCCAGCAGGCGGACACATAGCAGGAGGTGTGTTTTGGGGAGGGGCATCCCTTCCCCTCTCTGTGACTGAATGACTTGGATTGAATTAGATCCCCTCCCCACACCTCAGTTTCCCCATCTGCCCTGTAATAAGGCTGATGAAGAGCTTGGAAATCCACTCATGGAAAACAAGATGTGAAAGCCTGGGGGAGTGTTAATGTTAAAATAAGATTCAGCACGTTGGGAAATGTATTGTGAAGAGTCACTTTGCAGCAGGCAAGGAAACAGCCAAGCGATTTAATGCTGACAGTTGTTGCCATCCCTTGTTTTTGTCCACAGATCTGCCTGCTCTCATATCCCAAGTCATTCCTCATGTTGGCAACTTTCATCTCTTTCCACTTGAGCAAACCCTATAACCTGCCTGCATCAAACCAATTAGATGCCATGTGCAGTGGTTGCACAAATACTGGCACCACCCTTCAGGGCAGCACTTAGAGATGCCATAGGTGTCTGCATGGGCTCTGTAATCCATCAGGGAGAAGATTCAGATTTATCAGCCTGTTTGGTTAAAATATTTAAATGAGGGGTTGCTGCACTTCAAGACAGAGGAAATATTGCCAAGGAGTGGATTGGAAAAAAAACACAGCTCTTGGTGACACCTCTCCCAGGGCCATTTAGTCTGATCTGCATTCCAGAGGTACCCACACATGCTGCTGCCTGGATCCTGCCTGGATCCT
This sequence comes from Florisuga fusca, assembly GCA_038090715.1. Classification (NCBI taxonomy): domain Eukaryota; kingdom Metazoa; phylum Chordata; class Aves; order Apodiformes; family Trochilidae; genus Florisuga; species Florisuga fusca. The sequence goes on from JAAWXA010000055.1 coordinate 1,880,729, forward strand.
GCCTGACACAGGTGGAGACCTGACCCAAAAAACTAAAAAAAAAATAAAATAAAAAAAAATTAGGAAGTGAGCTAAATCCAGGCTGGAAAGCAAAGGCATGGAAGGTAAGGGCACTCGAAGAAGTTAAGAGGACTGCACAAGGTCCTGCACCTCCCTCTACTCTGTCTCATCTCTCATACAGGACAAAAGTGAATGTCAGGGCAATGGAATCACAGAGCCAATATGTATCCCTATCTCCTCCTTTACGACCACCTCAGCATTTGAGCATTTGCAGCTCACAGGAGGTTTCTGGGTGACTATTGCTCCTCAGGGGTTTCCTCACATAGACTCACAGCAGATTCCTGCAGCAAGGAATCCCACAGCAAACCTCCAGAGGGAAAGAGGAGCTGCTTCCTTTGGTCTGCTTTGAACCTGCCTCCTGCTGACACCATTCACATCCCCTAACACTCATTCTGCAAGAGATGACACGAGGTAAATCCCCATTTCGCTTCACCTTCCCTCACAGGGGTGAGGAGATGCTCCAGAGCATTGCTGAGAAGGCTGAGCAGGGACTCCTGAAGAGAATCACTGAATCATTTTGTTTGAAAAAGACCTTTAAGATTATCAGGTCCAACTGCCTCCCCAGCACTGCCCAGGCCACCCCCGCCCCATGTCCCTCAGCACCACATCTCCAGGCTCTGAAACACCTCCAGGGATGATGGGGACTCCAGCCCTGCCCTGGGCAGCCTGGGCCAGGCCCTGACAACCCTTTCCAGGCATTGAGAAATTGTTCCCCAGCTCCAACCTCAACCTCCCCTGGCACAACTTGAGGCCCTTCCTCTTGTCCCATCCCTTGTTCCTGGGGAGCAGAGCCCGACCCCCCCTGGCTCCAACCTCCTCTCAGGGGGTTGCAGAGAGCCAGAAGGTCTCCCCTCAGCCTCCTCTGCTCCAGGATCAACACCCCCAGGGCCCTCAGACTTCTGCTCTAGACCCTTCCCCAGCTCCATTCCCCTTCCCTGGACACCCTCCAGCCCCTCAATGTCCTTCTTGTCATGAGGGGCCCAAAACTAAATCTGTCTCCCATATCCCATTTTGATTTTATCTCTATCTTATTTGTATAGGTAAAGACACATAGCACAACAGAGCAAGAAACTGGTCAGATCTTTAAAATTTGTTCTGGCTCAGCAAAGCTGGGGCCCGGCAGAGGGGTGAATAGAAGAAAAAATGAGCAGCCAGAGGTAGTTAAATTATTATATTATGATGTACATTTGTGGCTGCTGGGACTGGCAGCCTAAACTCCCTGCACTCAGTGTCCCCAGCAGACCCAGTCCAGCACTGGAACCTCTGTCCCACCACAGGACTCAGTGTTGGGGAGACCCATGGCCAAGGGTGAGCTGCCAGAAGAAGCTGGGAGCTGGGAAAAAGAAACCAGCCCTGGGAAGAACAGACTTAACATTAAAAGTCTGTGGTTATTGGAAGGCAGGGTTCTGTGTGGACTCTGATTACCAACAGAGGGAAAAGAGAGCTGATACCCAGAGATTATCTCATCTGGCAGAAAACAGCCTGGTGACTCCAGCAGCTGGAGGCTGGAGTTAGCAGAAGTGAAATGTAGGATGCAGATATCTAAGGATAAAGACAATGAACAAGCTCCCTAATGGCTGCAGCTCAGCTGTCACCAGAGGCTCACAGGGAGAGTGACCAAGCTGCCCATGTTGGGGTCAGCTGCCTGTCCCTGCTCAGCAAGGCAGGACTGGCTCCAAAGCCCTGGAAGCTGAGCTTGGATTTGCCTGGGTATGAGCAGACAAAGTCCTGACCCTCCATACTGCCCACCACACTCTGCCCCACAGATTTCATGGTTATACTTGAGCCATGGACTCAAAGCCTTTTCTGCTCACCGAGTGTCCTTGGGTAGCACCAGCCTGTGGGACACAAAGAAAATTAAAGATGCCAAGTACCCCCCAGCCATGCCACACATGGGGATTTTAATGAGGAGTTTGTCACTGATGCCTTCCCTGTTTTGTTGGTTGGAATGTATCACACTGATGGGTTATGGGGGGTTTAAGTGCCTCCTGTGATCACTTTCCTTCAGCTCCTGTGTTGTAGGGACTGCAAATCTGCATGGGGCATATGGTGCCTTATTAAGTTTATGGACTGCAGTGGGTCAGGGTTGATTTCATTTTCCAAATAAAATATCAGTTTAAGAGTAACTCCATGGGCTTGCTAGCTTGAGGCCATGGGGTGCCATTTTATTGGCTCACATAGAGTACTTGCTGGCTGGTTTTATTCTTTAATAAAACCTTTTGGCAGAGCTGTGGCTTCTTGTTGCCTTACAATTAGGGAGAGAACAACCAGTGCTCAACTCTGACACAGGAGTTTACAAAACCAGGAGAGATATGCAGGGAGACCTCTAAGAAAAATGAACACAGAGCTGCTGGCTGCTAACAAGAGGAAATGTGTTATTTTTAGCTATCCAAGAAAGTGGAAGGTGAAAAAAACAACACAAGAACAAAGGAAATCTATAGTCCAATCCAGGAAGCCAAAAAGCAAAGCCAAAAAAAAAACACCAAACAACAATAAAAACCCCAGTAACAAGCTGCCTCGCAGGGTCATTCACTCAGTAATGGGACGGAGGGGACTTGGTGGCTGGCAGAGCCATGGCTTGAGGGGTCTGTCCATCCTCTGGAGCTTCAGACTGGGGTCTCAAATGGACCAATCTGCCAGTCCAAACTGGGGTGAGCTGAGGTCCCCTCTCATCTCCAGTCCCCAGGAAAGATCAGGGCTGTGTGCATGTCCAGCAGAGAGCTCAGCTCACTACCAGGGGAGGCTCTGGCAGGCTATGGGGCTTTCCCCCAGCTTCAGGGAAAGAAGAACAGATGGGTGAGCAAAAAGTAGCAGTGGAGAGAGAGGAGGACAGAGCAAACCCTGAGCTATGCTGAGCAAACACAGGAGCAGAGCCCTGCAGGGTGTCTGTGCTCTAAGCAAGCACAAAGCAGCCATGCATGCAAATCCCACTGTAGGATGGGGTCTGGGGGGGTCCAGGGGAGGGCAGGAGAGTGATGCCATGAGGATAAACCCAGTCTGGTGTTTGGATTGTCAATAACTTGCCTTCACCTATGAGCATGACCATCCCCAGGCCTGAAAGAGGCATAGGGGAGAGAGACCTGGCACAGGGCTGTGCCTCCTGGAACAGGGAGCTTCCTGCCCCAAAACCCAGGTCCTGCTACCCGAGCTGTGACACTACGGGACAGGCACAGAGGTCTCTACTGTGTTTAGGATTAGAGCCAGTCCAATTGATTGTGTAAGCAAGCATCAAAAAGAAAATTACAACATCAGATGCATTTGCTAATGTCCTGGTGCACAGACAGTGGAAGAATAGAGCAGAGAACATGACCAGGAGAGAAGAAGGGGGATATTTTTTTCAGAAAAATAATCTCATTTCTAATGGGAAAGATAATTCTGGGCTAGAACTGACTCCCTGCGAGTGAAGCGTCCTCCCATGGAAGAGTCATTGCAATATCCTGTGCTAGAGGTTACCCAGTGGCTCCATGGATGAGCACCCACACTGCAAAAGTCTGATCCAGCACCAGCATGAGCAATTACAGCTTGGAGCACCCTGGAGCTGCCAGGCAGGGAGGGAAAGTGACACTCATCAGGTGGTGAGCACAGCAGAGGAGCCAAATGAGGAGAAGAGAATAAAATCTAATTGACTTGTCCAGTGGCTTTGTCAAGGGGCTCTAAGGAGCATCCCTGCTCTCTCTTCACATTCCCACACATCCCAGCAGAGCTTGGAGAGAGCGCCCACTGGGAGCTGGGTGCTCTGAAGCAGCTGAAGGAGTTCTGCTTGCCAGGAGATATCTGCAGACAAAGCACACCATGTCCTGTCTCCTCCCCAAGTGCTGAGCTGCTCTTCCCAGAGTCAGCAGGGATCCTGCCTGGATGGGCACTGCCAGAGGGGGTCTGCAGGAGGGCTGAGGTCCCACCAGCAAAGCCAGGCACTCCTTCTCCTCCAAGGGAGGGCTTTGTTGGAAGGGAGAAGGAAAAAAAACCCTTGGGGTGGGATGAGAGGGCCCCTAGGAATGACTTAAGAGCATCACTCATTGCTAAAAATATTCTTTAGAAAGATGCATGCCCACTTTTTAACACTTTTTAACCCTTAGTCCCAGGCAGGCTCAGGGCACTGCAATCACTATGGATTCTTTTATCCTGATCCTCTCAAGCCAGGACAAAGTCATGAGAATAAATGTGTGAGGGTGCTGAGCCCCTGTCCCAGGTTGCCCCCAGAAGCTGTGGCTGCCCCATCCCTGGCAGTGTTGAAGGTTGGATGGGGCTGGGAGCACCCTGGGCTGGGGGAGGTGTCCCTGCCCATGGCAGGGGTGGCACTGGATAATGTTTAAGGTCCCTTCCAACCCAAACCAGTCTGGGATTATCATTACTGGGTTACAAAACAGCACAGGTTTCTAACCCCCACGCTGTGGTATTACTTCAACCCTAACACAGTGTTAGGGGAGCTGGCAGGAGGAAGAACCAGAGCTATGCTCTCCATCTTCCATTTGTTTGATCCCTAAGGAGTCTTTTTTCTAATAATTATTATTTTTTTAGAATGACAGGATGGAAGGGACCTCAAGGATCATCTGGTCCAATCCTTCTAATATTATTGTTTATCCGAGATTTCCCAGCACCCCACTGAGCTGAGACTTCAAACTTTCTAAAGTGGGGGAATCCATCACTTCCCCTGGGAGACCATTCCAAACCTGACTGTCCTCATGGGGAAAAAATGTTCCTCTTGTGTCCAATCTGACTCTCCCCAGGAGCAACTTGTGCACATGGAGGTCCAGTGTAAATAGCACAGGCTTGATTTGTCTTTTACATGCATAAATTTTGCACTTACTCAGCTTCACCATGCAGGAAAGACCTTGCACATGTTCCCTTTGCAGGTGTTTGCTGCTCTGTCCCAAAATGAGCATGGCACAGAAATGCAGGGACTTGGACCATCCCACACTGGGCTTCCCTGGGCTTGGAAAGCAGGTAGTGCTGCACAGATGCTCAGTAAGGAGCACTAAAGATAATGATGAAACTAACATTTACCTCTTTTGTAACTGCTCACCTGAAAGCATCTTCCACAAGAAGGCATTCCCAAGCCTGGAGATGGGAGACAATTTGTCCCTCATCCCTAAAATCCCAGCTCTGACTCCCATCCCGCAACATCCCAGCTCTTGTCAGGCTCTCAGCTCATGGTGACTTGCTTTTCTTCTCCCTGTGTGACAGTTTTGAAGACTGAATAAGAAACAAAAGGTGAAATTATTGTCAGTTAAACTCCTTCCTGTTGTCACCTCTCCACCTCTGATGTAGCTGCTGTATTTGCTCAAATAATGAAAATCCCTTGGGGAAATCATGTTATCTCCCCTGCTGTGTAGCAGGAGGCTACCAGCAGACGATAAAACACATGAAGACAGACAAGGCAAGCTGTAACTGCTCTGCTTCTCTGGAAATCTTCACCTTTTTTAATCCTGATGGAAACACATTTTTCTTCTGGTATATATATATATTTTTTTTAAATGGTAAGATTTTATGTATATATACATGGAAAAGTGAAACAGAAGTGCCCCAGAGCTACTGCCTGCTTGAGGCTGCCCCCATCTTGGAAATTCTTGTTATCATTTCACATTCAAAGGTTCTGAGTGGTATTTGCAGGAAGATCTTCTCTATATGACAGAATGTGTCTTGGGGAAGATGATTTTTGAATGGATGGTTTTTGGAGGAGGTGGTTTAATACTTTGCTTTCAACACACAACATTTGATAGAGGGAAGAGACTTAAATCAGGGCCAGCCCTGCCCTTAGATCATTGGTGGGTTTGCTTGAAAAAATGCACCAAGAGAGCAGAAATGGTCCATTTCTTAAAAAAAAATCCAATTATTTCAAATATCAGGAGCCTCCTGTCACTTCTTGTGAGTAAATGAGACCAGGGCTCTACCAAAAGTCTTCCAGCCCCCCCTGTGGAATGGCACCCACCAGGGACAGTGGTCAAGGCAGACCAGGGCGCTACAAACCTTTTGAAGCTGGGATAATCCTGAGATGGTTGAGAACCAGGACTGATAAAATCACAAAATGTTTCATGTATTTCTATGGGTTTGAAACATTCCTGACACAACAAGGAGAGAAAAGATCCCCTTGAATCCCCCTGAAACTTGAAAAACCGAAAATGAACTCAGGACCAGGATGAAGGCTGGTTAATGACAAGAACCAGGACCTGGGCTGAGGCTGGCTAAGCCACTGGCTAAGAATCCATCAGAAGCATGATCTAGAGAGCTTGCACCCAGAAACACTTCACAGTGGCAAAAGGAAGCCTGTGGTGCACCAAAAAAGCCACTACAAACATTTTAAACACCCTGTGTGCTTGTTGGAACAGGACCACAGCACCACATCATAGAATCATAGAATCATAGAATTGGCTGGGTTGGAAGGGACCTCAGAGATCATCAAGTCCAACCCTTGATCCACTACCTCTGCGGTTACTAGACCACGGCACTGAGTGCCACATTGAGTCTCTTTTTAAATATCTCCAGGGACAGAGAATCCACCACTTCCCTGGGCAGCCCATTCCAATGCCTGATCACCCTCTCCATAAAGAAATTCTAATATCCAACCTAAACTTCCCCTGGCACAACTTAAGACCATGCCCTCTTGTCTTGCTGAGAGGTGCCTGGGAAAAGAGACCAACCCCCCCCTGTCTCCAACCTCCTTTCAGGGAGATGCAGAGAGTGATGAGGTCTCCCCTGAGCCTCCTCTTCTCCAGGCTGAACAGCCCCAGCTCCCTCAGCCTCTCCTCATAGGATCTGTGCTCCAGTCCCTTCACCAGCCTGGTTGCCCTCCTTTGGACCTGCTCCAGCACCTCAATCTCCTTCCTGACCTGAGGGGCCCAGAACTGGACACAGGACTCGAGGTGTGGCCTCACCAGGGCTGAGTCCAGGGGCAGAATCACCTCCTTGGACCTGCTGGCCACGCTGTTCCTGATACAGGCCAGGATGCCATTGGCCTTCTTGGCCACCTGGGCACACTGCTGGCTCATGTTCAGCTTCCTGTCAATCGAAATCCCCAGGTCCCTCTCAGTCACATCAGTCACGCTCTCTGTCACATTGTTCAGTGGCTGGTGCTGGGAACCATCTGGTTGATCAAAAAGTGGGAACAATCTTTTTTGTATGGTCACCCAGGACTTTGCAACATAGGTATTAATGAAGAATCACACCAACATAACCAAAATTAGTCCCCTTGAGCATGTCCCTGCACTGCTTTATTCACTCCAGCAGCCAGAGGAGTCTGTTATGAGCCTGCTGGCCAAATGATGCTGCTTCTTCCTGTCCAAAGCAACAATTTCCAAGGTTGATGGATTGAAAACAGTCACCTCTATCCCTTTCTTTGGGGAAAATATGGGCCTGAGCAAATTCTCTGGCAGTGCATGTTGATTTCTGATAAAATAATTCATCCAAATGTCCATGCAAATCAGCTCTGGCTGATAACCACTTAAAAAAAAAAAATATTAAAGCTATAAATGTAATGAAAACATAATTAGTAATTAAAGAGAGAGGTGACAGACTGGTGCTGCTGGTGGAAATAATGGGAGTGCATGGCAGTGCTGGAGGAGAGCAGCAGCCTTGCAGGGATCCTGGTTTAGGTTCTGCAAGAATTTAATCAAGAGGCACTTTCCTGGGTGAAGGGATCTCCCACATCTCAGGGATTACTTTAGCACCGAGGAACTGGCTTATCCTCTACTCCCTCCGAGGGCTTTGGAACACATGCCCATCTCCCAGGCTTTGCACTGCCTGCTGCTCAGCTCCAAAGGGGTGTCTGGAAAACCAGACTCCCTTGAGATATTTTGGCCAGGGATGTGCCCCAAGGCTGTCAGTGTGGGAGTGGGGGATCCAGCAACCCCAGGGGCCCCAATCAGTCCTCCATCATCTCTCTTATCTTTCTCTAAATCTAAACGTTCATCTTTGGAGGGCATAACTGTGGACTGTGAAGTATTTGAACCTGTGAGAAGCAGGGCACAAAGATCTCCCACTGGGATGAAATAGTCCAAAAAAAAAATTATTCTCCTCTCTATCTTTAACAATGTAGAGTTTGCAATTTAAATGCAGAATATCCAGCATTAGGTTTCCATGCTTTGGCCTCCTCCCCATGCTCAAAACTCTCCTACAGTTGAGGGCAGCAACTCTCCCTTGCCTCCTTCACAAGGACAGCAAGAAGTGCCATTACACAGGACATGATTTTTTATCAGCTGTATGCCTCTACCTCTCATTGCATCCAGTGGAAGCTGGAGGGATAACTGAGCCCTTGGTGCTTATTAAGCACATGGAGATCCTTGGGTGTTCAAAGCATGCTTGGGCACAAATTCAACCTCTGCACTTGTTTTCTGCAAAACACAGCACAAAAACACTGCCTGGGCAGGAGGAGGCTGATCTTTTAGGTCTAACTATGGATGTGACCTAAAAAAAAAACCACCCTGTTTCTCTATCTTACAGACACATAAATATAAATTGTACACAGGATAGTGATGAGGAAAGAAGCAGAGATGGGGTTTTGTCCATCATGCACTGCTCCAGCTCCAGCTCAGGGACTGTACTGGGCTTAGAGCTTCACAAAAGCAGATGGCAACATCAGCCTGGTTGAAGCTGAGATCTGAACCAGCACATTTATTGGCACTGGCTGAAACACAAACTTTCTCTTCCATCAGAAAGTCTGACATTTTCAGTTTCTTTTTCAGTCCAAATCCAAATCCCAACAGCTCATGTTTAAAAATTTCCCCAGGCAGGGGAAGTTCTAAAAATGTTGCTGTCACATCATGACAATATTATCTCGTACCTGGCCAAGTCTATCTCAGGATCCAACTTAAAATCTGAAGTCTCAGTTTTTAATAAGAGTGTGCTTTAGCTTAGGAGAGCAAATGTTTGAGTAATGGTAAAAAAAAGTCTGTGTTATGAGAATGAAATTAAAGCAGAAGAATTTTTCTTCTTTCCTAAGTGAAAATTTCTTTGCAATCGGAAATTTTCTTTGAGATTTTTGAAAGATGCCAGTGTCACATTTTTCCAGTGGAAAACACCTCTGCTGAAAATGGCTCAGCCACCCTTCCTGTGGGACACCCACACAGCTTAACCTGTAGCACCCACTCACGCCATCCCCACCCCAAGGGTGCTACCAGGGTCAGCCAGGTATTGCCCTCACCCAACGAGTACTCATGGCCCCTAAAGACAGGTCCTGGTGTAATACTTGAGGATAGGAGTTAGGAGTGATTTTTATCTTTAGTAATGAGTTGTGCAAGGGCTTTGGGAGCCCTGAGGAGTTCAGCAATGAGGGGGGTTTCTAATTACAGAGCAGGGAAGCTCCTCAGCTGCTCTAGGGATGGAGCAGACTCCTCCTCTGCTCAACCTCCCTGCTCAGCATCCTTTCACCCTCCTTATCCAAGTGTCCCATTATCACCCTTCCTTCACCATTCACTTCAGTTCTACAGGATCAGCTTGCCTGGGATCCCCTTGGCTGGAATGTCCTTGGATTCATATCTGTTGCCCAAAAGGACGACATGAAACCCACATGAGTGGAAACACTTAAAAAAAAGATGCATCATGCTATTTGCCACAGTGGTTAAAAATATCATCCAAACTTAATGCAAAATGGCTAAAATAGGCTCTAAAATCTCTGTGCTTGGGAGATAATTTGTCTCTTACACATCTCCAGGCCTGGCATTAAAATGGAGAGTTACTATATGCTGCCATGAGGGATTTATATCTAAAGTAATAACACCACAGCAAATGCTTTAATTTCTTTGTAGTATAAATTAGCATACTAATCTGATAATAATGCATTACAGCCTGAAATTAAAAACAAAACAAAATAAAACAAAACAAAAAAACAAACAAAAAAACCCAAACCAAAACAAAGAAAACAAAGTAAGAATGAAAGAAAGAAAAAGAAGAAGAAATCATGCCTGGCTAATCATTATAGGAATTGAAACCAAGACAAAGGATTGCATTGAAATTTGGCTGAAATTTCATTGTCATATCCTGGGTATGGGGGAGGTGTTTCATCCCAGAAGCACATTAAGGGATCATCAAAGCCAAGGCTATCATGAGCATAGCCAGTCAAAAATTTGGCTGTATGTTCACTGCTCTTTCATCTTCTGTGCAAGAAACATTTGCTGAGGTGTGCTGGAATAAAATATTTAACGTGGGAATGATACCTAAACCTGTCCGGGGTTGGTTCAGTTACCCTGTGGTCTGAACTACAGGGAGTTCATAAGACAACACAAGGTGGTGTGACTGCAAAATGTTATTTTACAAACCAAAATGCTCACCCCAAGGTCTTGCCCAAAAGCAATTAGAAAAAGAGAGCAAAAACAGACTCCAAGGACCTTACTGAGTGACTGCACTGACCACAAGAGGAGCTTGGACATACAAACATGCATAGCCACAGACACCTGAAGGTGGGCATCCTGATCTGGACATGAACACCACAGCATCTTTTTTACAGGTGTATGTAGCAATAGGACAAGGCGGAATAATTTCAAACTGCAAGAGGGAATATTTAGGTCAGATAGTAAGAGAAAATTATTCCCTGTGAGGGTGGTGAGCCCAGATTTCCCAAAGAAGCTGTGGCTGCCCCATCCCTGGCAGTGTTGAAGGTTGGATGGGGCTTGGAGCACCCTGGGCTGGGGGAGGTGTCCCTGCCCATGGCAGAGGTGGCACTGGATGAGCACTTTAAGGTCCCTCCCAGTCCTAACCAGTCCAGAATTCTGTGATCCCAGGCAAAGCCTTCCATCACAGCCAGGTCTCAACAGGGAAGGAAATTAAGCATCAGGAGTGATTACCAGTAGTATCTACATCCCTCAAAATCCTTAAATCCAGCCAGGGCAGATTTTGCAAATCTATGCTGTAGCACAACCTGTAATTCTGTGTTGGACACCCAGCAGGAGCTGGGATGTAGCAGTCTGTGCAGGGTGATCTGGGGCTGCTCCCTGTGCTGCTGGGAGACTCCCAGCCCTGTTAGGAGTGAGGAGGCTGGAGAGCTGGGCTCTTTGTTTGGGGTTAGTTTTGGGGTTTTTTAAGGGTGTTTTTTGGAAGGGTCTCTCTAAAAGACTTCCTATAAATCCATCCCATTCCTGAAGTGAATTGTTTTGGCAAGGAGAGCAGAGAATATGACTGGAAATAGTTCTGAACATTTTCATAGCCGACAAATTAAATTGCCCTCTGTGGCTAGGGATTTCACAAAGCTCATAACACCAATATTCAACCTAATCTCCCTTAAATTTCTAAGAGGTGGACTGAAGAATATTCAGCTCTGTATCTGACAGTCCTTTTTCTCTGTTATATCTGTCAACAGAACTCAGGAATTTTTTTTTTCCCTTTCAATACGGAAAAAATTCTTCAGCTTGCAAAGAAGAACTTTGTAGTTGCAACACTTTCTTCCCAAATGAATATCAAGCAAACACATGGCCCACAGATTGTACAGCATGAGCAGTACAAGTGACAATCACCTAACAAATAATTCTTACCTTGGTGAGAAACTAGAACAAGCAGAAATAATTAACTTTTGTATCATCCCAAAGTGTTCTATATTCCCCTTAATGAAAAGAATTATTTTAGGTAGGAATGATTCTTGACTTCATTCTATTTTTTACTTTACTTTCAAGGAAATGAAACAGTGGTGAAAAATGTGACGTTTGCTTCCTAGCTGATGGCTTCTTTCTCATTTAGTGCTACTTTTTCCAGCAGCTCATGGTGTGAGCTCTCACTCTCATGTGCCCTCTTCCCAGGCACTGCATCAATCCCTTAGTTGTGGGGGCTTTGGAGTGTTTTTCTACCTTGCTGCAGTTTTGCTGTGCCATGAATAAAGTGGGATCAACGATGGCAGAGGCTCCGTTGGAATCATCACGTCTTTTTTGAATTCTGCAAAAGAGAAGCTGACACCTGCCAAATTAGAGATTCCAGGAAGAGGTCTATAAATTAGGAAGACCTACTCATTTTCAGAGATCACAGAAGTCCACAGTTTTTGCAAACTGCATGACTTCCACCTCAAAATCCCACCTGTTTCCAGCTAAATTAAGCTGTCAGGTTTTTCTGAAGGCAGCCAGACACCAAAAGGTAACTCCATAGAAGGGTAAGGCTCAAATTAAACCTCAGATGGAGTGCAGGGAGATTTGGTTTACACAGAAAATATCCCCCAGAGTTAAACAACTGACTTAAAAGTAGGTGTGTGGAAAAAATCTGAATTGTTATAAAGTGATTTCTAGGCTGTTGGGTTTACTTTAGCTGAAGGTCTAACACCTTTGTGGCCTTAAATCCCTTTATGGCCTCAAGATCCTGTATGGCAGTGAGAGATGTTTAGAGGTCAAAATCCCCAAAGGCAGAAAAGGAGAGAAGGGAAATGGGAGTTAAGGCAATGGGCAAAGACCCCAGGATGCCACTTGCCTGAGCCAAGGTCAAGAGCCCACATTGATGCTCAGGAGGAGCATCCAGCAGGTTTGCAACACTTTCTCAGTTTCTTTGAATGAAAGGTGAGGAAAAAACAATCTGCTCTAGCTGAGTGGATTCAAAAGACTCTTATCCTGCTTGCTTTAAGGCTGTTGCTCAGGCTGAATTGCTTTCACCTTCAGTTCTGTTTTCTGTCCCTGTTCCCACAGACCAGAACCAACCTGCACCCGCTTGGCTGGGTGTTGCCATGGCAATTGGAGAGGTGTCACACAGCACTTCTGCAAACCACAGCAGCCCTGCACAGGCAAATTATCTGGCAGAAAGCAAGAGATCAGAGCTGGCCTCAGAACTTACCCAAAATGAAATTCACGGAGCTGGGCTTGGCACACATCACATCCGATGCCCCCCCTCTGAACATGGTGGGCACAAAGGTGGCAGGTGGAGAAAATACACCAGGGCAAAACCTTGTCTTCAAAATTCAACCATGGAGGCAGCAGCTGCATGGCAAGAATCCAGAAACTGCTCTCTGAAAAATTAAGAAGCAAAGAAGCAAAATATCACAGGAGAAATAGCTCTGATATTTCTGAGGCAAGTAATTAATCTTGTGAAAAAGAATTTGTGTGGCCCAGGTTCCCAGAGCAAGCTGGGATTTCCAAGGGCATCAGATGAGAACTGAGCTTGCTCCTCTGAACCATCCTCCCAATTAGCTTTAGACCCCTCAGCTGAAGTTCTCAGCCAGCAGTGAAACTCTGTGTGTTTCTCTCCAAAGCTCTCCATCACCTCTGTGCACTGAGCTTTCCCTTTGGGGAACTTCCCACCCCTCCCCGATTGGATGAGTTTCTGCTGGAGGAGATGAGACCCAGAAGGATCTCAGATCCAGAAGGATGGAGCATTCCATGTCCACATTCTCCCTGCAGTCTCCTGGGTGTGATAAATTGGCTGGGATACCAATTTAATTTCTAGCTTGGGAAACTAAACTATGTTCTTGCTTTGAAATATTCCCAACTGCTTCACCAAAATCCTGATGCATCTGAAACTCCTCCTGAGGGCTGGAGGTCCCCTGATGGCTCCCCCTGCTCAGCCTTGTCCCACCAGTTCAGATGGAATCATACTGGTGTTGGTCCCACATGGCCAGAGACCATGCCAGCTTAACCAGGATTAACATTAATTACCACCATCAGCAATAATAACCCTGGGATTTCCCCTGGGCCCTGCCTGGGTGCACATGACATGGGTTAAATTTATCCAAGGTCTTGGAATCCCCCGAGTGCTGGTAACATCTGGCACATCCCAGGGTTTCCATGCTCTCAGGGTCTCAGACCTGTCACAGATGGGTTGACCCCTGAGGATTTAAGGTGCCTGGGTCAGGACCTGTCAATTTTCCAGTGCTTTGTACAGTGTTTGGCAGGGATTAGGGAATAGGAACTAAGCCCAGAGGATCTTGGTGTGGGCACACAGACACAATCATCTGGCTTGACATTTTTATTTCTCTGTCTCCTCTTTGTCATTTTGGGCTGGAGGGAAGGTAGAGAGGCTGTTCTGTGATTTCCAGTGCTGAAATTGTGAGTGGCATTTTGCTGTCTGGTGGTGGAGAAGTGTCCTGGAAAGGTGTGTGTTGGAGTCAGAGAGCAAAGAGCTCTTCAACTGCCTTCTCCATCCCTAACTCTGGGGGGTCAAGGTAAGTCACTACCACTGTTTCTATTGTACTGGGGAAACTGAGGCACAGGAATACTGTAATTTGCTAAATAACTTCTGGCTGACAAGTGGCAAAGAGGGGACAGAAATGCTGGAATCTGAGGCTCCCCTCGTCATTGCTGGGATGTAAAGCTGGTGTAATGGTAGATTTTAGGCGACATAGAGGGCTCCCAGGGCCTGCTGAGCACTGCTGCCTCTCATGGACATCCATGGAGATCCCTGGAGATCCCTGCTTGTCTCTTGGAGCTACCTGCTTAGCTCATGGAGATACCTAATTAACTTCTAGCTTTGGGAATCAAGGTACTTCTTTACCTTGCCACATTCCCAAGCCCTGTGAGCACGTCAGCCTTACCCAAGCTGCTGCTCAGAGCTGAGGACTTTACTCTGCAAGGGAAAATAGCTTCAGGTCTGTCTGGAGCACTTTGGACAGGACCACATCCTGCAGCCAGACATAAAGACACTGGGGGAAATAAACATACTCTGTTCAGGGGCAGGCTTTTATGGTGAGCTTTTATGTGCTCTGGGAAGGTTATTCAGTTAACAGCAACTTTTGCACGGTGTAAAAGCTCCTCAGGAGGACAAGCCTTGAGACAGAGTCCAACTCCCCTCCCCCCAGAGCATCCTTCTCTCTGCCCTAAACCCATCAGCACCTCGACATACCACTGTGATTAATTGTGCCAGCTCTCAGGCTCTCATCTGGGGCTAACTGACAGGAGGTGAAGCCTGGCAGTGAGTAATGGCCAGACCTGTGGAAGTCCAGGAGAAATTAAATCAAAGCAACAGCGTTTGTTCAGGTCCACATCTCCTGCCCCCCCTGCCTTGTCCTCCATCCTAATGGCAGTTTCAGCTGTTTGGCTGCATTCCCCACCTCATAAACCAGGACTCCACATCCCTGAGAGCAAGGATTTTAGAAGTGCCGTGGAGGGGCTTCTGGCTGGGGTGGTGCTGGCTTTAACCCTTTTCCCTCTAAGGAGCAGGGTAGACAAACACCAAGGTTATGGCACTCAGGCAAAGTCACTGAGATGAGCCAGGTTTAATTTTTAACTGACTGATTTTCTAGCCCTGTCCCAGGCTGCTCAGGGCAGGGTTGGATTCCCCATTCCTGGAGGGGTTTCAAAGCCCTGGAGATGTGGTGCTGAGGGGCAGTGGTGGCCTTGGCAGTGCCCTTGGAAGGGTTGGACTTGATCATCTTAAAGGTCTTTTCCAACCAAAATGATTCAGTGATTCCATGTCTGTGAAAACTGACTGTGCCCAAGAGTCTCAGAGTCTGAAATATCAATTTCCCAGAGCAACCCAGCTAATAGATGGGGTCAGTTTTCACTCTTGGCTGATGGAGGGAGAAAGTTACATTGCATATGCAGACCTCTGTCTTCCCAGCTCCATCAGTCCTTAACTCCTCTGCTCTTGGGAAGGGCACGGACCAGGTTCTCTTGGAAATGTCCATCCCTGTCTCAAGGCAAGCTAAGACTTCCCACATTCATCCCCAGCTCTGACAGCACCCTCATACAACCTGCCTGGAAGTGAGTTCATGGCTCTTCCCCATGCTCACAGACCTCCCAGGGCAACTCACTGAGCATCAGTGGTGTCAGGGGTGGAGGCAGGAAAGTTTCTGTGCATCTTTTGGGTTTTGTTTTTTTGCTTGTTCATTTGTTTTAGTGTTTGTTTGAGGTTCTTCTTTTGGTTTTTTTTCAGCGTGTTGGGCTGTTCTTACTCCCCCCTGGGCTCGGTTCTTGAAATCAGGGGACACAGAGTTCTCAAAGCTCTTTCTGTGGGGTCATGTAATGGGGTTCTAGTTGACAAATGTGCTTGGACTAGAAATCTGCAATCAGGGTGCTGATGTCAGACACCTGCCCTCAGCCCCCTTTTGTGACTCTTAGTGAAGGTGTGAGGGCACTGAAGGGATAATTCAGACAACAGCAGCATTGTTCCACATCGTGGTGGCATTTTCAGTCTGTTTGGCTCCACTCCCCTGGCGCTCCCCAGCACCAGGCTGAAGTCAATCCCTTTGTCATTAAACATCCCTGTGTGTAAGCCAAGGCTCAGAGCATCCCAGCCCATAACCAG
The DNA here is from genome assembly GCA_038090715.1 of Florisuga fusca. Taxonomy (NCBI): domain Eukaryota; kingdom Metazoa; phylum Chordata; class Aves; order Apodiformes; family Trochilidae; genus Florisuga; species Florisuga fusca. The sequence continues at coordinate 1,896,926 of JAAWXA010000055.1, forward strand.
CTCCCTCCTGAGAGAAGGAGAAATGCATTCAGGTAAAGATTTTCTCCCCTAGGAGACTCAAACCTCAGTTACCTACATGATGGAGGAACTCTGCAAGTACAGATAGAGTGAATAAAGAGGAAATAATACTTGTTGGGCCTCCAGCTTTCTCACGTACCCTATAAACAATTGGGTTTTAATTATGAAAAGAGCTATAAGCAGGCTAAACCCAAACAGCTTACCTTTTTTGTTGCTTACAAACATATTTTAATTTATTCTTAATTTATTTTGCCAGGATTTTCTAGTCAGTTTCTTTCCCACATGGAAATAATATGTTTGCAGTCCAAGGTGATGATTTAAGGGTTAAAAAAAGGCTTTGAAAAATCAGAGTAAAGTCTGTAGCACAGCTTGTCTGGTTCAGCTGCTGTGGCTCAGAAGACACCTAATCCATAGTGATCTGCATGTAGAAGTCCAGCCTGGAGATGCCAAGAAGTCAAAGCCAGCACTTTCTCCAGGTGTCCCCTGTCACAAGCAAAGAGATGCTCTTTTCTTTCCTCCTCTGTAAAAAGCCACTGACACATACTTAACAGAAAAGGTCAGCCTTGCAAGACAGAGGTTTTTAGTGGGAAAACTATGCCTGGCATTGGTCATGGTCAGTGACAAAGCCCTGAGGACCCCAGCTCTGAGCACGTCCTGTGCCCTGTGCTGCTGAGCCAGGGCTGGCAGCTGAGCAATGTTTGAGCCACAGGAACCTCACCCCTCCACCTCACAGGGAGATGGAGATGGATTTCCAGACAGAGCAAGATCCTAGGCATGAAGGAAAGCTTGAAAAACCCCAGTGAGATCCCTGAAACCAGTCCAGCACTGCTATTCATATCTTGCTCCCCAACACAGCAAGAACATGGAGCTGTTGGAGTGAGCCCACAGGAGGATCCAGGAGCTGGAGCAGCTCTGGAGCCAGGCTGGGAGAGTTGGGGTGTTCATCCTGGAGAAGAGAAGGCTGCAATGGGGAGACCTTAGAGCACCTCCCAGTGCCTGAAGGGGCTCCAGAAAAGCTGGGGAGGGACTTGGGACAAGCAGAATGGAGGGATGGGATGAGGGGGAATGATGATCCCAGGTTGCCCCCAGAAGCTGTGGCTGCCCCATCCCTGGCAGTGTTGGAGGTTGGATGGGGCTGGGAGCACCCTGGGCTGGTGGGAGGTGTCCCTGCCCATGGGTGGGGTGGCACTGGATAATATTTAAGGTCCCTTACAATCCAAGCCAGTCCAGGGTTCTATGATTGCTCCACATGTCAATCAGGACACTTGTGCATCCCACTCTTCCCCAGCTTTCCATGAGAGAGATTTTAAAGCCCTGTTCCTTCAGAGATGAGCATTCCTCCTGGCCACAGCTACCTGCCCTGTTTCCTGCAATTACACAGCACATTAGCAGCATTATTGAGATTATGTTCTGCCAGCTACATAGAGGAGCTTCTCTCCTTCTAGCAGTCCCAGGCACAAAGGACTCTTCATAGTGGGGCTCAGAAATGCAGCCAGACAACAAAGAGCTCTGCAGATCAGAGCCAGCGAGCAGTGAGCAGCACAAAGCAGCAGTAGCGCAGCTTCCTCTCTGCTGGGGCTCCTGGTGCTGGCAGGAATCTGAAAGGGAAGGATAGTGCTGAGGTCTGCTGGCTTCTGGGTCACATCCTGAGGCAGAGCAAACCGGCAGAGCTCTGGGGAAGGCAGTGGGGGTTATGGGAGGTGAATGTGACAGGGTGTGTTTCACACCCTGATCACACCTCTCAGAGCATCCCCGTGCTGCTGAGGATGCTCAGACACCTGCAGGTTTCATGGCCTCATCCTCCCCAGGTGAAAAACTGGTTTGTACACCCTTACTCCAGGTTTCCGTTAACCTCAGCTCCAGAACTGAAATCATCCAGCCTTTGCTCCCAAATGGAAGATCTGGAGACTGAAAGCTGCTGGTTCTCACCTTCCCCTGGCAGCCCTTCCTGAGCCCCACCAGCCCTGGGGCTCTGGGCTTGCTTTGCCACCTAAGGGTTCATGGGTCCATTCCCTCATTCTCCCCCTCTCCCCAAAATTCAACTCCAAAATTGAAAGCATCCAACCATTCACCAGATTATGTTTAAAAGCAGAAATCCTGTGTGCTTGGGGGCCTCCCTGATTTCACCAGGCAAATATTTTTCCCCAACAAAGCATCAAACTTCCCCCTGTGTCTTCCTTCTACTGACGTTTAACATCACCACAGCACTTCCCCTGCCAAACCCCAAACTGGCTTCCATGCTTTCTTCTTGCACCATCTCCTTTGGGATGGGAAGTCTCCTTTCCTGACACGGGGAAGGGTCAGACTGACCTGCAATCCCAGTAACCCAGTTACAGTCCTTACTGGGACTTACTAAGTCCTTACAGTCCTTACTAAGTCCTTACTGCTGCAACCTGATTTCCAGCCTGTAAATAAAACTTCCCTTTCCCAGCCAAAAAGAAGTCATTTTCGGAGCAGCTACTGACTAACTGCACTCATCTGGGATCTCTGATCCTGGATCTCCGCATTCAGGTGTAAAATTTGGGATCTCTGATCCTGGATCTCTGCATTCAGGTGTAAAATTATCAGGGTTGGATTATAAACCACTCTGCCATTCCTGTGGGACAGGGGGTGTCCCAGACACATGAGCTGTGATTCCATGTCTTGCTCAGTGGGTCAAGTCCAGCCTGGGTATGCGCAGCCCCTGAAATGCTGATTTGGGAATCAAGAAGCCACTAAATCAGTTTTGTGCAGTACACAGCTCATCAAGGATTCAAATGTAATAATGGCACTTATAATGGATTTAAGGGGGAAAAAATATATCTATTCCCTTCATGCATGATTTATTTACCCCACATTTATACAGAGAGATCTGAAAATGTACTGTGTTAGCTGTGAAAACTGCACTGTTAGCAAAGGGAGAGAAAAATCCCCACCCATCTTTTTCATCTGAGGGGTCACAGACACCTTTCACCTTGTTAGATGTTACTGGCCTGATGAGCATTCCAGGCATTTCATTCTGAGCTCTTTCTCAGAAGCAGATTCCAGCTCTAATTTCCAGGCCTGCTGTTCCATCATCATGGGTCACACCCCATGGTGGTGAAGTGTTCTGCACTGCTGGTCCAGCAAACATCAGCCAGGAACACGGGCAACCTGCATCCCCTGTGTCCTGCCCCCCATCCTGGTGTTTGTGGTTGAGCAAGATGGGCTGAGAAAGGCAGCAAAGCCCTTGTGTTCCCAGCCAGAGAGCTTAGGATGGGGCTGGGCAGTTGCACACAATCAGGGCAATCCCAACCACAGTTGTAGGCTAGGTGAAGAATGGATGGAGAGCAGCCTTGAGGAGAAGGACTTGGTGTGTTAGTTGATGAGAAGCTCAACATGAGATGGAAATTGTGCTGGCAGCCCAGGAACCAACTGAGTCCTGAACTGCATCACCAGCAGTGTGACCATCAGGGCCAGGGAGGGCACTGTCCCCCTCTGCTCAGCTCTGGTCAGACCCCACTGCAGGGCTGGGTCCAGTTCTAGAGACCCAAACACAAGGAGGACATGGAGCTGTTGGATCCAGTCCAGAGGAGGCCATCGAGATGCTGGGAAGGCTGGAGCAGCTCTGGAGCCAGGCTGGGAGAGTTGGGGGTGTTCAGCCTGGAGAAGAGAAGGCTGCAATGGGGAGACCTTAGAGCACCTTCCAGTGCCTGAAGGGGCTCCAGAAAAGCTGGGGAGGGACTTGGGAAAGGGAAATGGAGGGATGGGATGAGAGGTGATGGCTTTAAACTGGCAGAGGGGAGAATAATTTGGACATGAGGAAGAAATTGTTTGGTGTGAGGGTGCTGAGCCCCTGGCCCAGGTTGACCCCAGAAGCTGTGGCTGCCCCACCCCTGGCAGTGTTGAAGGTTGGATGGGGCTGGGAGCACCCTGGGCTGTGGGAGGTGTCCCTGCCCATGGCACTGGATAATATTTAAGGTTCCTTCCAGTTCTAACCAGTCTGGTATTCTCTGATAACTCAAAAGCATGCTCCCACCCGGACTGAGAGTTGTGTTGCACAGACATGTGCAGAATAATTTCATGGCAGGGGAGACACAAAGGCAGCTCAGAGTGTCACCTGGCAGATGGAGGTGGGAGCCACCCTGGGGCAGAGCTGGAGTTCCAGGGTCTCATTGCTGGTCTTGCACTGGCTCTTGGTTGCACAAATTAATTTTCTCCTCCTTTCCTTCCCTGCCTGGCAAGAGTTTAGTTCAGTTCTTCTGAGGCTCAGTGACCTCTCCCTGACCTGGTAGCTGGGTCTCAACATGCCCCAGGGAAAAGGGAACCATAAATTTACCTTCAGTCACTAAAATAAATTACAAGAAATTAATGTCCCATAATGAGACAATTTGTCATTGCTGATAGGCCTGGCTTTAATGGAGGGTTTTAAAACAGCACCATTAATTTCTATGGCTTTGCTATTTAATATTTAAACAGGATGAATCTTGCTATAAAGGCAGCTTGCTTGGAAAGCAGGCAAGGAGTGGGGGAGGAAAGGAGCAGGGGTGCAGGTGTGTCTGGGGAGCAGACACACTGAGCAAACTGCCTCTCCCTTCAATTCAAGGAAAGGTGGGTTTGGCTCTATAAATCAGGCTGAGAAATGCAAATCCTCTTGGCAAACAGGCTGAGACTCCCTACAAGTCACGAGTGACAAGAGAGGGTTCCCTAGAAACAGGAGCGGTATTGCCAAGGACCCATCCCTACAGTACAGCAAGGTTCTGCCTCCTGGGTCCCACTGATGACTCCAAAGCTTGCCTACCCCTAGGACTATTGGGTTCTGGGTACCCCATGACCAGTACCAGCAAGCAAGGTGTTGATTTGCCTCCTACCTGCTTGTACAAAGCTTCTGCTGGAGGTGTGCAGGGCTTTGAGACACAGCTGAATGCATGCAGAGGTTTATCAAGACGAACTCAGCTCCCATGCTCAATGGCCAACCCTTCCTTTCCCTTTCCTCCCCTCTGGCTTCAGCAGGTGGATTCAGGGAGGGTTTGTACCTTTATACTTGGAGCAGAGAAGCAGCAGCTAACTTCCTTCTGCATTTTTAAGATCTTTCCCTATGTCTTTCACTGTCAGTCTGCCACACTCTGACCCTAAACAGGCTGAAATGCCAGGGCTGAGGAATTTAACCACCAAAGAACATCCATATCCTTTGGATGGACCTTCTCCATCTCTTTTCCAAGAACTAACACTCAGGCCAGGTAGGCAGCATTTCCATCATCCCTCATCTCCTGATCTCCATGAGGTCTCAGGGGTGACCCCACTGCAGTCCGTGGTTTCCTCACGACTGGCACCCATCTCTTCATTCCTGTGACTGAAGACAAGGCTTGGGAAAATGGTAGGAAGCTGAGTCAGAGGAGGTTTAGGTTGGGCATCAGGAAAAGGTTTTCCACTCAGAGGGCAGCTGAGCAGTGGGAGAAGCTCCCCAGGGAAGTGGTCACAGCACCAAACCTGAGCTCAAGAAGCATTTGGATGATGCTCTCAGGCCCATGGTGTGATCCTGGGGGTGCCCTACACAGGGACAGGAGTTGGACTTGGTGATCCTGATGGGTCCCTTCCAACTTGGCAGATTCTCTGATTCTTTCTCTGGAGGACACTGGGTAGGTGATCCTGCTGTCCTGCCTGGTGGCTCTTACGTCTGCTGCAGACACAGAGGAGCTGCAGCTCCTGCAGCAGCAGGATGCCAGTCCTGCTGACAGCTCAGCCCCTGCCTGCCTGCCTGGGGGGCCCAGGGGGAGCTACATTTAATTAAATTACCATTTCTTGAGCTCCACTGCCCCCCTTCTCCCAGAGAGCTTTTTGTTATCTTCCTTTTTTTTTTTTTTTTTTTTTTTTTTTTTTTGGGCCCACTGGCCCAGCTGGGGTGGCTGCCCATGGGGTTCAGCAGGGGAAGGGTTTGATCTCAGCCACATTGCCTGTGAGCATTGCAGGGACTCAGCAGAGCACCTCCACACCGAAGGCAAACACCCAAACTGCTGGAGGACTTAATTCTAATCAGATTTACTTCTTACACTTCATCCTAATTAGAAATAATTTTGGTGGCATGTCCTACATTACACTCATAAATTAAATATTTCAATACCCCAAGGCTGGTTAGCTCAATGCCTCCTTAGAACTGCTCTGCTGCTGAGAGAGAGGCAAAGCAACAACATTGAAACTCTCCTGGAAGTGTCAGTAGACTTCATTCACTGCAATGAGCTATTGAGTACAAGAATGATATGAAAATGCTCTGAAGAACCTGACCTGAAGCATATGTAAAGTCTTCTCTGGCTTCCAACATGAACTTTCTGCCAGGGCAGTCCCTCCAGAAGAGCCCTTGGCTGTCCTCCTTCTAGCAAAAGGCTTGCCCAAGAGGTCCTGCTCTTCCACAGGGTTTCATCCCAGGACCTTCCATTCAGGGGGATTCTCCAGATGGGAAGAGATTTCAGCAAAGTACCTTTTACTCTCTCTCCTGATCCTCTGCCTCTCACAGAAGGACACTGAGCAGCTCCCACAGAGCTTCAGGCACTGGGAGAAGATCTGGGCTGACTCAGCTCAGTTTCCCAGCAAGCTGGCGAGACCATCCATGAATGACTGAATTCCTTTTCCAGTTCAAGTTCATTGAAAACACAGTTTTGGGACTACTGGCATTGATGAACCTGATTGAATTCTGTACTGAGATGAAAGGAAGCCTTTTTCTGTAAAAGTAATGGTGTCAGAGCTTCTGGTCTGGGATCCAGAAGTCCAGAATTGCAATTTAGAGTCCCATGCTTCTCTGGGGAGGACAGAAAAATTCACCCTGAACTTTAGAAACACAATGGGAAAATATTCATCATATGTTTTCAGTTGGCACAAAGCATTTCATTTCAAGGGAAAAGGAACTGGGTCAAAATATTCTGGCTGGCTGTCCTTCTGGGGCAGGCTTGGAGCTGCCTTATAAATGCTCTCAAGGTTTTCTCCAGTCTCAACTTTATCTCCCTCCAGTGATGACCACAAGCCAGGTGCAGTGTCTGAACCCCTCATTTCCCACAGCAGAAAGACTTCGTGCACCCACTGTCCCCCCCCCCGTGGGACACTGCAATTTTAATCTCCAACATTTCTCTTAAGCTGCTGGGACAAGCACTCATTTTTTGGGGGGGACAACAGCTTCTTTAACACAGAACTTGTTTCATGTGCCTTTAAGTTGCAGGGTGAGTAAACCATAGAATCCTAGAATGTCAGGTTGGAAGGAACCTCAAGGATCATCTGGTCAACCCTTCTCATACTGTACTTGATATAAGTGCCAGCATCAAGTCATTAAGATGGATTACAATGGAAGTGACTCTTACAGTAAAACACATTTAAAATTAAAAGATCCCTATTCTGAACTAGCTTAATCCATTTAAATTTCCTACTGGGAATTTGGATGCTCTAAGTCCAGAACAAAGGTGTACTCCCAGGGAATTGCTAACACAGGACACCGGCAGCTCCTTTCAGGTGGTGGTTAGGGTTGAGTCTGTCATTCTGCATGGATCTTTAGCCAATAAAACACTTAATGAAACTTAACCAGTCCTTCAAGAGCTCAATTTTCCTTGAGGTCTGGGTAGGAAGATTCATACCTGACAATTCTGTCTCAGAAACAGAAGTCCTACTCAGGTTCATGTTCATGTGAGTTTTGTGACATGGACGTCAACAGAACTTGCCATTTTCCCTCCAGATTGCACACCAACTCTATTAATCTTTGGGGCCAAAGCATCAATGAGCTTAATGGAGCAGCCATCCCTTTTCTTTTTATGGGATTTAGCATAGTGAAAATCACTTTTTCAGGTAGTAAATTTCCATGCTTGACCCAAACATTTCCTATTGGGCTCCAGCATCCTCCATCCCAAAGTGAAGATGAGGCCTCAAGATTCAGAGAAAGGGCAGAGGCACTCAGAATGTGCTCAGCTAGTAGTTCAGTGGGCAAAAGCAAATTCATTCCTCTTCCCTTGCAAGTGTTCTTATGTCCTGAAGCATGAGGTTTCATTACCCTTATCATAGCCTTAGTTTGCACACCATCAAAGGTTATTAATGGTCATAAAATCACCTAGTGCTGTTTCATCTGTAACCACTGTATTTCTTTTTATGGCAAGCTTGTTCCACGCTTTGATTACCCGGAGCACTTGCAGAACAATGCTGTAATCCTGCAAGTTGGATCAGCAGTCATTTTATTCACATTATCTGTCTGCTCAATATAATATAAGCAATAATCTTTGCCTATTATTCTGACAACAAAAAATCATATTAAGGTCAATGTTCAAGAACTCATTTGGTTTTGGTGGAACGTGGCCTCATTAAAATAAGGCACAAATGCCACTGGAGGGGGACCCAGAAAGTGCCTGGAAATGGGAACAGAATGGAATAAGAGTGACCTGAGGGTCACTGGAAGGGATTCTCCTTCTGGTCAGACCCCTCTGCAGTCCAGCTCTGGGGTCCCCACCACCAGAAGGACACAGAGCTAGGCTGGGAGAGTTGTGGGTGTTCAGCCTGGAGAAGAGAAGATTCTGGGGAGACCTTAGAGCACCTTCCAGTGCCTGAAGGGGCTCCAGGAAAGCTGGGGAGGGACTTGGGAAAGGGAAATGGAGGAACAGGATGAGGGGGAATGGCTTTATCTGGCAGAGGGGAGAATAATTTGGACATGAGGAAGAAACGGTTTGGTGTGAGGGTGCTGAGGCCCTGGCCCAGGTTGCCCCCAGAAGCTGTGGCTGCCCCATCCCTGGCAGTGTTGAAGGTTGGATGGGGCTTGGAGCACCCTGGGCTGCTGGGAGGTGCCCCTGCCCATGGCAGGGGGGGCACTGGGGGAGCTTTACGATCCCTCCCAGCCCAAACCAGTCTGGGATTCCATGATTCTCTCCTTTCACTCCCCACCATTGCTATTAATAGAAAGGAGCATTTAGTGATGGGATTTCCAACCTACAAGAAATCCTGGTGTTTGGCAGCTTTTCTTCAGTCCCAACCAAAAGAAAAATTTGAGCTGTTGCACACACAGACCCTGCCATTCATAGCCCTGAGGCACAGCATCAGCAGGGAGGATTCCAAGGGAGGGAAGAAACCTCCCTGCCTGAGGGATGTGACAGTCACGCCAAGCATGAAATGATAAACAGGCTGCCAAGAACACAAAAGAAGGAGAAAGGAATAAGTCTGGAAGGATGTTCATTGATTAAGAGGGAGATCAAAGAAGTGGTTGGTGCACTCTGTGACAGAGGCAGAGATGGGGGACAGAAAGGATGATTCCAGCTTTGTGTGGAGTGATGCAGGGTAAGGGATGTTCAGCTGGACTGCATGGTGATGTCCTGCAGAACAGGGACCGCAAAGCAAAAGAAAGGAGGGAGCTGGGGAATAAGTCAGTAAATCAAATGCTTTCAGATGGACCTTGCTTGGTAACATCTGAAGCTCTTGCTGACTTAAAAGTCTCAGAGCTGGTGTGGCCCTTGTCAAGGACACATGGAGGGCAGGTGACGTCCCAGCAGACTGGAAAAGGACAAACATCAGGAGAGGAAGGCCCCACAGCTCTGTATCAGTTACCTGGTTGAGACCCAGTACACACAGATAATCAATCTGGTTCCTGTCATCCTCCAGAGAAGAACCAGGAGATGCATCACAGCCAGAACAGATTTTTTGAGCCCAATCCAATCTCCTCTGGTGACAAGGTTTGTGTACAAGAGAGAAGGATGGGCTTTACTCGTGCTTTGGACCTCTTCCCACATAGTGGGGAACCACAACTGGCTACTTTATGAGCCCAAAACACTTCAAGGAAGCCTGTCCAGATCAGAGCAAACAATTTCTGGGCTGTCCGAGCATGAACAGGACCCATCTTGGATTTGGTGCTGTTTGATGGGTTTGCTGCTGACTTGGATCCTGAACTCGTGAGAGTTTAGGTGAGATGTGGAGGAAGCTATAAAGGCTGGCATGCACCATTCCTTAAGGGTAGTGCATTCATAATTGAAATATTGTGATACTTATGTACCATAATAATCAATATACTGCCTCAGGAAGGAAAGGGCTCATTTCTGCTCTGTGGAAGAGAACCAGGGAGAGACACTGAGCTGCACAGTCAGCAGCACCAGCAGGAGATTCCCTGGTATATACAGGAGAGTTGTAGGAAGGTGTGGGAGGAGACATCTTGATTTGTTCAGCCCAGAAAGCTGAAGCTGAGGGTTCACTGGTGGACCCATCAGGCTGTAGATATCCCAATGACAGCAGCAGGAAAATCCCCTTTAAGGAAGGGCTGGATGAGCTGGGACCATCTAACCTAGGGAAAACAGACCAAGAGGAACATGGTACCCAGCTGCAAATACACAAAAAATAAAATGATGAAAGGAAAGGAGTGAGCCAGTGCCCAGGAGCTTTAGAGAAAGGACAAGAAATACTGTATTCACCTCCATCAAGGAATATTTAGCTATTTATGAGAGCATTTCTAACAGTGATATTAGCACAGATCTGAAGCAGGTTGTGCAGAATCTCAGTTTCTCACGGATTTTTAGGCACATGTTGCACAAATATCTTCTGGGAAGGGTTTCTGCAGAGCAGCTCCCAAGTTGTGGCTGTCACCATATTAAACATCCAGTCCTGTCACTGCAAGGATGTGCTCAAATATAACACCTCATTCTTAATACTAAAAATCTACATAAGATGGATGGGGTTATGTATTTAAATATTCAGATTTGCAATCATGCACCTGACTATTAACCTTTATATTCAACAAGCATATAGCAGCCTATCTTTAATGATTTATTTTTTTTTAATTTGATAACATTTATTTGAAATGAGAACAGCAGAGTTTTCACTTTCTCTGGAAAATGTCACTGATTTTATTAAAAAAAAAATAAACAAATAGATGCATTTTTCGAGTAGGCAATGGATCAGTTTGAAGGGCTGGCCCCAACTGCACATGAGCAGAACTGGGGGACCAACAAAAGGTGGGCTTCCAGAAGTGAGCTGGCTTCACTCCTGACCAATCTGGGCCCAGCCCTTATTGGGCACAGGTGGGCTTAACAGGAGCTCATGCCTTCCTCCTCCTAACTGGCAACACCTGATTGTGTTCACCTGGTTTCCTCTACAGAAATCACTGCAGGTACCAGCAGAACCAGCCAGCACCACTTCATCGTGGCTGCCCCATTCATCTACATTCCCCTGCAGCTCCTCACAAATCCTTTCAGCTCTTCAGTGATTCTGTGTTGGTGCATCCTCAGGGGAGTTCCTTCACACTAATGAATAGGGCTTTTTGCTGAGATTACTATTAGCACTTCCCAGAAGCATTTTAATCACTTAAAGCATCTCAGCTCTCACCATGGGGTTTCCTTGCAAGGAAACCCTGAGCCTCTATTTCCCATCTGTCCTGCACAAAGCAGCCAAGATGCAGCCCAACAGCCACCCTGAGATCTGCTGCTGGCAACCTCGTTCATCCCAGCTCAGTGCTGGGGATCTGCCCAATGTTCACTGTACCTCAGCCCAGATCATGATCCTTTCCTCTCTCCTTCCTGTGGCTTTGACAAATAATCCAAAGATCGGCCCCTGATTGTTCCAGCCATGAAAAGACAGAGACAACAAAGCTCAACTGCTCAGAAAACTTTCTGAGCCTTCCTTTTCCTTCTGAGCTCCTTTCTGAGCCTTCCAAGGGTTCTTCCTTGCCTTCCTTTTTTTCGTTTTTTTTTTTTTTAGGTCTGTTTCTAAGGTTGCAGCTTTCATGAGAAAGGTGAGTTGCCCTGGCAACATCTCAGCACTGCCTGGACATAAATTACATGTCAGTCTCTGAGAAAATGATGAACTGGATGAATCTGCAGTGTTTCTCCTTCTAAACAAATTTGGTCTGGTTTGGTTTGTTTTAACCTTTTTTTTTTTTTTTTTTTTTTTTAAGAAGTGCAATATCCCCTTTCTGAAACTCAGTCAACATCTGACTGTGGGTAACCACCTCAGGAGAAGGTCCTGCTGCTGAAAGCTTGCATCCCTCAGAGGCTCTTGCACCACAAAGACTGAAGGTGGTTGAGGGTAGGAGAAGGCGACAGCCTGGTCCAGGGACAGGAGCTGGGGAAGATGGTATCTGCCTCAAGAGGAGCTGCAAGTCCCTTTGCTCATCATCTCCTACCACCAAGGTCCACCAGGATTTGTCTCTGAGCCATGCAGGATCAAGGCAAAGCAGTTTGGGGTTTTCTGAACATAAAACCCTGCCTTAAGTCCTGCAGGCAGAGCACCACAGCATCTCCTGAATTTCTGCCAGCACCAGCAGGAGATACACTTCCTTCCCACCTAGTACAGCAGAAAGCCCTTGAGCCAGCACTTGGGAAGCCATGGGGATGTGCAGTGCCTTCAAGGGATGCCTGGTTCTTCATCTGTCTGGACTTCCCTCTCAACAAGGAGAAGGACATGAGCACCACGGAGCATTTACAGCACAGGATGAGCTCAGTGGGAAGTCTCCTCTCAGGCACTGGGTAGGGCTGCTGTCCTCAGCTGGTAAATAATTCAGGAAAATTTATGTAACCATGATGGTGCATGTTTGTGTGTCTTTGTGAGATCTCCCAGGCACCACAGGGTGGCACAGGCAGCCTGGGGAACCCCAACCACAGCATCGGCTGGTGTCCAGCTCCCCTGAAGAAACCTTAAAAAAACATAAATCCCCTCTAGTTTCTTAACAGCTTTTCCCAGTCTTTTCTCTTCCCAGGAATCCCAAAGCCCAACCTGTCAGAAGACCTGGGGGATGATGGACACGCAGCAGGGTGATGTCTGAAGGACTCTTACCAGCTGGTGATACCCCTGGCCATAGAGCCACTGCAAGGAAACTCTGGAACCCAGCCCCAACCCAGTCCATCTGAATTCAGGCCAGGATTAAATGAACCCAAAAGAATGATGCACCCCAGAGCCATTAACATTCAAGAGGAATGAAAAAGCACAGCCTAAATCTGTAGAGAATATTCCCACTGCTGCCAGGCCGTGGACGTCAGGAGCATTTCCATGGTGTCCAGTAGCATGCAGGGAGATTTCAGACCTAAACACAACTCCTTTCATGGAGTTTAAATTTGAAAGTGTCTTAAAGTGTCTTGCTCTACTTTTTATTTCATTCTTTTTATTATTTTTAATTTTTTTTTGGCCTCTTGCATTTAATAAGAAAGAAAGAAGGAGAAACATCAGCACAGATCCCATCAGTGCCAAGCCTGATGCTGGCCAGGCAGACAACTTTGGAGCTGTGATCTTACTATTAATTTCAAAGTGAATTTAATAGGTCACTTAATACTCAATGAATAACAAGAAAAATGTCAAGAAGAAGAAAAACGCAATCCAGAAGCAACATTTTGGATACTGAACCCTGTTCTTCAGAGCTTTCTGCAACCCAGCTCCTGGGCTTTTCTTCAATGACAAGATACAAAGGTGTTTCCTAATTAATTCCTAATGAGTCCAACAAGTGGTTTTGCATGCAAGTCTCCAGCTCTGGGCAGAATTTGCCTGGCCTGCATAGATTTAGAGAACAATTTGGGTTGGAAGGGATCTCTGAAGGTCCCCCAGTCCATCCCCTGCAGTATCAGGGACACCCTCACCCAGATCAGGGTGCTCAGAGCCTCCTCAAGCCTCACCTTGAACATCTCCAGGGATGAGACCTCAACCACCTCCCTGGGCAGCCTGCTCTATGGTTCCACTCCCTTCATGGGAAAGAACTTTTTCCTCACAATCTAAATCTGTCCCTCTCTGATTTAAAACCACTGCCTGCTCATTTACCAGGTCATGGTAAAAAGCCCCATTACCTAACATTTTAGCAGTTGATGGTCTTTTTGTGGCCAATTTTATTCTTTCATAAGAAAAGTGCAAACAATTACAGCATTTTGGCAGAAGGCAATTATTACAGACTCCTGTAAAAAGCAACTTCTACATGTTGTTGTCTGGCTCCTACAATAGGACATTAAATTGTTTTTTCTCATTCCCTAATCCCATAAATGCCATTAAATCCTTCTAACAGCTGAGGCAGGGAGAGGGAAGGCAAGATGTAAAGTCACACAATATATCCTGGCCAGGAACAGAAGAAGTAAATTCACCTGCTCTACAGACAGGTAGAGGTTCATTATTCAGCTGTTGGGTTTAATTGGGTTTTAATGAGAAGGCTCTGGAGGGACCTAATAGGACCCTTCTAATACCTGAAGGGGGCTATAGGAAAGCTGGGGAGGGACTTTTAACAAGGGCTTGTAGTGAGAGGACAAGGGGTGATGATGTTAAACTGGATGAGGGGAGATTTCGGTTAGAGATTAGGAGGAAATTCTTTGGTGTGAGGGTGGTGAGATGATGGGACAGGTTGTCCAGGGAAATTGTGGAAGCTTCATCCCTGTCAGTGTCTCAGGAGAGGTTGGATGGGGCTGGGAGCACCCTGGGCTGTGGGAGGTGTCCCTGACCATGGCAGGGAGGCTGGAACTGGATGATCTCCAAGGTCCCTTCCAACTCAAACCATTTTATGATTCTGTGATCAATGGAGTCAATTTTTTGCTCTCCACTGTGCTCCTTCCAACATTCCCTCCAGAGGGACAGGGATATGGGGACACAGGGACCTGTCCCTGTTCTGTCCTTTGACATGAGGGGTCTCCATCACCCTTGGGAGCAGGCAGGGCTCTGGGTGCTGGCAGCACCCGGTACTGCCCTCTGCCACGGGTGCTCAGAAATCACTCCATGTCAGGGCCCTGTGTGTGCAGGGAATGTTTATCAGCTCTGACAGCCTGTCTGCTGGCATAGGGAGCAGCAGGGTGATGGATTCAGCCTTTTCTTTCTCTTGCTCCAAGGAGTGTTTTATTTTTTAGTTGGCATTTGGGCAGCCAGATCACATCTGCTGCAGCCTTTAGAGTCTGGTATGGTGGCCAGCAGTGATCCCCCTGGGATGAGCAAGGAAAGTGCTCCCAGATGATGTTTGGGAAAGCTGCTGGAGCATAATCACCATGCTGAGCATCTGATGACCTGCTCCAGCAAGAGGCATCAACACAGCCTTCAGCCAAGGCAGAAATGGCCTCAAATTGTGCTGGGCAAGGTTTAGACTGGATATGAGAAGAAACTTCTTAGTTCAGCCTTGAGAAGAGAAGGCTTAAGGGAGACCTTATGACCATGGTCTAGTACTTAAAAGGGGGCTACAAAGAAGATGGAGACCCCCTGTTTACTGGGACAAGACAAGGGGCAATGGGCACAAATTGTTCCTGGGGAGATTCCCATTGGACACAAGGAAAATTTTTCACCCTGATAACAGTCAGACATTGGAATTCCATTCCATTTGCTCCTGCAAGCATCCAGTACCTGAGCCCAGGGCCATCCCACTGCAGGCACCAGATCCCACTGGGTTTGTTTTTATCTGCATCTGGTAAGTAGGTTAAAATCTAAAGTAGGACTAATGAGGCTAAAAATACCACCACTCCCACCACAGGGTCAGGCCATGACCATTTCCATCACACCTCCTGACAGCTGGCAGCTAGCAGCTTTGCAAGGGAGTGGAATGGAATTGGTAACTTTCTCCAAGCTCTGCCTCTATCTGTATTTACACCCCTGTGTTTGACATCACACATCTGTTTCATCCCTTGTGGTGATCTTGAGATGCTGAAGCCTCCTAAAAAGGAGACTGAGTTGAAAAATTCAGCCCCTACCTGAATTTTCTTCATGTGTCAGGGTGAAGAGTGGGGGGAAATTGCATGGGATGGGGGAGATTTATTCACAGCTGGGTCCTTTGGTTGGGAGCAGGGATGATTTGGCGGCTGGGTGCTCCTGTCTGGCCCAAGAGGAAATTTCTCTCTGCTCCTGGGCAGTGATAACCAGCTGAGGGCTGACAAGAGGCACATCTCAGAAGCCTTGCAGCATCTTGAAGCTTCACTAAGTTCATGCCTTCTCTTGATGGTTCCTGGCTGAATTTGTCACGGTCCCAGCTTGTCCCCTTCCTGACCCTGGCCTTGCTGGACTCAGGTAGATGCATCTTTGAGCCAACTCATCCTTTTACAAACTTTCACCCCAAACTTCTCGATAGTCTTCATCATTTCAGTTCCCTGACTTCCCCAAGCTGATGGAGGGGCAGAGAGATGTCCCACAGAAACAGAAACACCAGCATGGGAGGGCACAAGCACAGATTGAGGGGTGCTGTCCATACCACCAAATTCCCAAGTGTTTTACACTTTTTTTTTTTTTTTTTAGGACACACCAGCCAGTGAAGGCAGAGGAAAAGACATCAGCACCAGGGGTTAGCAGGACAGGGCAGGTCCTCTGTGTTTGTACAGCACAAATCACGGGAACGTCCCCTGGGGGATGGCCACACTGTCAACTGTCACCAAGCCCTGACACCCACATTTTCTCCCTGTCTTTGAACACACTCCCCAGCTAAGGAGAGCAGACCTGCATGCCTGGATTTCAAGCTGTTACACACTTAGGAGTCCCTTGTGTCCTTGGATATAAACAGTTTTAGGAACAGAGACAAATAACACCTCGGGCCACAACTTACTGTGGTTTTCTAAGCAAACAGGAACATAATTGATGTCTGCACAAACTCTCCAGGAGAATCAACTCCATGCAAGCCTCCTCACAGACCTACTTACAGCATCAACATAATGGGGGCTATTTCTGTCCCTGCCTCCTCTAAAATAAAACACATCCTTTAAGCCATTTGCAGGCGAGATCATCTCTGTTTCTTCTGCAAATGTATAAATAATGATAATGCAGTAGTTACACTTGGTAACTACTTGGTCTTTGGCAGCACTGGGAGTTACAGCAGTCTGTGCAGATGTTCCACCTCCAGGGACAAGTTCCTTCTTGTTAAAGTCACCTTTAGCAGAGAGGAGGTGTTTGTATTCCTGCCCTAGGTCAGTCTCACATAGCACTGGTCCCCCCAAAACACCAATGGATCTTCTTCATTTCTCTATATCTACCACTGCAGATCATCCATGACTCTCTGGAGGTGCCAAACACTTCCAGTCCCTTTTGAAACAAGCGTGGAGCCATCCTCTGCCCTGCACCATCCTCTGCCCTACAGCACCATCTGCAGCTCAGCACTGGGCAGAATTGCTCCCTTGCTGGTTGAAAAAAGAGGAGGGTTTGCTTTTCAGTGCAAAGAAGGGGTCCAGCAAGCAAAGGCTAGAAAAAGAGAGTAACCAGCATTGCACACACAGCTCAGCATTCCCCAGGCTAAGAAAGTTAGGGTTTCCCAGCCTGGAAAAGAGAAGGCTGCAATGGGGAGACCTTAGAGCACCTTCCAGTGCCTGAAGGGGCTCCAGGAATGCTGGGGAGGGACTTGGAACAAGGGCCTGGAGGGATAAGACAAAAGGTGAGGCCTTTATACTGGAAGAGGAGAGACTGAGATGAGGTTTTAGGAAGAAATTGTTTGGTGTGAGGGTGCTGAGCCCCTGGCCCAGGTTGCCCCCAGAAGCTGTGGCTGCCCCATCCCTGACAGTGTTGAAGGTTGGATGGGGCTTGGAGCACCCTGGGCTGGTGGGAGGTGTCCCTGCCCATGGCAGGGGGGGCACTGGGTGAGTTTTCAGGTCCCTTCAAACACAAAAAATTCTGGGATTCTATGATTCCTTCCCAGTTCCCTCCATTGCCCCATCTACCTCCCCCAGTCCCTCCTGCTAATGGGTTTTACTGGAAGAGGGGTGGGTACACTGGGAGGGGCTAAAGTGGCACTATGGGGTACTGGTGCAATGAAAGAAAAGCTTGGGTGGTAGAGGAAGCAATGTAAAATAGAAATAAAATCATAATAAACAAAACAAAAAACCCCCAAACCCAACCGAACAAAAAAACAAACCCAAACCCAGGCGTCCAATATCTGTGTGGGTATGAAAACGAGAAAAAGGGCAGAGAACTGGACATGTTTAAGCAGAGAAGTGAGTATTTGTGTCCAGTTCTCT
>JAAWXA010000055.1:1920258-1954283 GCA_038090715.1 Florisuga fusca
CTTTTCCTTCCCTTCTCTTTTCCTTCCCTTCTCTTTTCCTTCTCTTTTCCTTCTCTTTTCCTTCTCTTTTCCTTCTCTTTTCCTTCCCTTCTCTTTTCCTTTCTTCTCTTCTGTTTTCTTCTCTTTTCTTTTTCTCCTCTCTTCTCCTCTCTTCTCCTCTCTTCTCCATCTTTCCACTCACAAGCTGGGGCAATGAGGAAAAGTTAAGTCATGGCTGAAGTTCAGCCCTACTTAGGGTGAGGAGACAGGAAAACAAAGTTTTATTGCTAAACAAAGAATGACAGTGTTGAAGTATTTTTGTGGAATTTTTTATTTAATTCCTAGGGAGAAAGGTAACACCTTTTCATAACTATTACAATCAGGGGACAAAAATTTAGGCCAGAAGGAAGGGAGAAGGGTGAACTGTTCTGATGAGATGCACGTACTCAACTTCGTCCTGTCTGGTGAAACTCAACCTTGGCACCATGAGGACTCGCTGTGTCCAGGCCAACAGGGAGGTGTTGGAGGATGGAGAAAGCAAACAGAACATCTGTGTTTGACAGACCCAGGGCCTGGAAGCACAGACTGATTTCCATATCCCAAAAGACCCTCAGACAAACCATTAAGCAGTTTCTAAGCACCTGGAGGATAATAAAGTGATAAAAAAACAGGCAATGTGAATTTGTTAAGAACAAATCTTGTTTAACCAATCTAATTTCTTCCTCTGAGAGAGTAACCAGCCTAGTGAATAGGGGAGAGAGGCTTCAGATGTGATTTGTCTTGACTTTAGCAAATCTTTTGACATGGTCTTGCACAGCATCCTAAATAAATACTGTTCAGGTGAAACCCTTGTGAGGCAAAACTGGTGGGAAAATTGTATTCAAAGAGTATTTATTCACATTTGGTGATCAAAGTTGGGAGGTTTTCTCATCTGGGGTTCCAAAAGAAACTGATCTAAATCCAAACACTGTCCTTGAAAACTACAGTGATGGCAAAGATAATACACTTTAAAATTAACATGTGTGACCCAAAGAGGGGAGCTAAGCTTGAGAAGTGCAAGTTTAGAATTCAAACTGAAAAGAATCCCAGCAAAGTAGTCTGAAATAAGTAAGGGTACAATTAATAAAAACTAAAAAGGAGGATTTCATTCAGTAGAAAGAAACCAAACACAAAGAGCCCATGGGTGGGATAAACACCAGACAGCAGCAGAGCAGACCAGGAAGAGGAGTGGGCTCTCTTTTCTCCCAGTGTTTGTTAGCTGGGGACACAGCTGCAGCCTGCACTGGGATCCCTCTTGCAACCCCCAGCAAAGAGCTGGGGAACAATTTGCCCCAGATGTCCCATGGGAGCAGGGAAAGATCACAGAATCATTCAGGTTGGAAATGACCTTTGAGATCATCAACCCAACCCCACCATGCCAACTGAACCACGCCCTGAAGGGCTGTGTCCACCTCCAGGGATGTCACCATCCCCCCACCTTGGTCTGACAGCCAAGGAGAAGGGACAGGACCTGCTCCAAGGACAGCCTGGTCTGTCCCCTCCAGCACAGTGCTCACAGGAGCCACACAAGAACCTTCTGTACCATATTTAGGGAACATTTTCCCAGCCTGAGTGCACAGCAGTTTGTCACCACTCAGGAGTTTAAATTTTGTCCATGTGTTTGTCCCATGTTGGTGCATTCAGATGTTAGAAACACATTAAAAATGCAAACAGAGGCAGATCCCAGGGAAGCTGAAGGTTATCCCTCTGTGTCTTTGTTGAAAATCAAATCCAGCTTCATTTTAATGTCTTCCTTAGGCTGGGGCTTAGCAATAATTTTCACTTGTACAAACAACCTCACAATGTGTCTATACATATTTATGCTCTTCCAAAAGGAAATAAAATGTCATCAATAAAGAATGTTATTTCTACAACTACAGCAACAGCCCGTGCTGCAGGAGCAGAAGAAAATCATCTCTCTGGGGCTTTGGCAGAGCCCTGCAGCTCTGAGACTCAGCCCTCTGCCTGAAGAAGAGGAACTGGAGCATCCTTGGAAAATAACAATGGTATCTTTGTAAAGGGTGGCATCCTGGTCCCTGGACTGGAGTGTGAGCTGGAGCTCCCAGCCAGTGCCCAGCCCTGAGTCCTGTGTTTCCATCAGCCTGGGGAGCAGAGCAGAGAGCATGGGAAGGGGCAACCACAGCACTGCAGCAGCAGCAGATAAACAAGCTTTCCATCTCACTTTGAGCAGTGGAGAATTGCAAATGCCCAGGCAGCTGATGCTTGAGTTGTTTCCCATCCAGGAAGGGGCACTGGTGTCCTGTTGAGGTTGACGTGGGGCAGTGCTTGCCCTCGGCTCTAATGCCTGGCAGGTGGCAAAGAGCAGGGGCTGCTGGCTCTCTGCTGCAGAAATAGCTGATGTGGACATGCTTGCTGTGCATTCAAAGCCAAATTTCCAGGGAGGAGAGGAACAGGCTGGGTCATGCCATCAGAGCAAAGAGCAGCTCTTACATCCATCAGGATTTTCTCTGGTCTTCTCCTCCTCCTCTATAAAATTTTCCCTGCCCTACTCAGTCAATGCTGGCATAGCGAGCTGGGGACCAGATGGGCTCCCTACCCTTAAGGTAGGTCTGGAGGTTGCTCCCCAGAACAGCTGAGGAAGAGGAATTTTGTGTCAAGAGCTCTTGAAATTGTGAGACCCTCCATCTCCTGCAACCTCCTGCGTGTCTGCGGGCAAGTGACCCGTGGATATGTTGTACAGATGGACCTGGGCTCCTTTGCCTCTACTGGTTCTGATTTGTGTGAAGCATTTTTGATGCCTTCCTGTCCTGTCTCCTGAGGGTGATGTTACAGCTTTACTCTCACTCTGCCCTCCCATCGATTATCAGATTTTGTGTCGTGTTGCATGGCAGAATAATGCCTTTTCTGCTACATAGAATCACTGGATGGTTTGGGTGGGAAGAGACCTTTAAAGGTCACTAATCCAACCCTACTTGGGGCAGGGACCCCACCAGCCCAGGTTTCTCCAAGCCCCATCCAACCTTCAACACTGCCAGGGAGGGGACAGGCACAGCATCTGGGGGCAACCTGGACCAGGGGCTCACCACCTCAGTATAAACAATTTCTTCCTTATATTTAGTCTAAATTTCCCCATTTTTAGTTTAAAATCACTACCCCTTCTATCACTGCAGCCCCTCCTGTCTCTGTACCTAGAAATGAAGGATGGAGCCCTCTGACTGAGACCTTGGAAACAAAGAATTTTCTCCTGCTGATCCCTGCAGCCCCAGCAGGCCATCATCTTCATCAGGACTTGGGCTTCTGGTGTAATTGAGTTACAGCTTAATGTACTGCATGCAGGACACAGGGCTCCAGTTCAAGTGGAATACATCGTAATGCATTAAGCATTTCTCTTCAGGCCAGTAACTGAGGCAGATGTGTTTCCATTATTTGTGCATGCCCTGGTACAGAAATGGCAGAAGGCTTGGCAGAGGATTACATTCTTTTTAATTTAATATACAAATGTATAATGATATCTTCTGGGAACCATCTTGCAGAAAGGAGCAGAGATTTACATCCCTGCTCCTTTGCACCAATGCTGGCTAAAAAACAAACCAACCAACCAACCAAACAACAAAATAAACCAACCAAACAAAACCCAAAACAAACAAAAACCCCAAACAAAACAAAACAAACTAAAAAACATTCAGAAGAAGGACTTTTTTTGTCCAGCCTTCAAGGCAAGAAGAGAGCTTCATCCTCACTCTGCTCCTGAACAGCAGCTCTGGGTTAAACCCAGCAGTTCCCAGATCCAGGATTCTCCTTCTGAGCCCAATGACAGAGCAGAAAGTCCCCATTTGAAGGTGTTCCTCCTCCAGCTCTGGGCAGGTGGGGGTTAGGATCCCAAAGAGGCAATAAGGGCTGGTTCCTTCACCAGGAGAGTTTCATTGAGCCTGCTGCTTAAATATGTAAATCTAGGTTGTGCTTTCTGGAGAGAGAAAAGGCAGAGAGATCCTTTACTGAGACAGAAAGCCAGAACCAGCTGCTTCTTGGTGGGAGAGAGCATCACAGTTCCTGCTATCATTTTCCTTCTGTCCAGTTCTATTCATGAGCATCTGTCCCCTGTCCCTGCAGGGAGAGGCCTGGCTGGCCCCAGGAAGGACAGGAAAACTCTCTTTGTACTGCTCACATGGGAAATTGAGTGAGATTTCAGTTGAAACCTCATGTTCTTGGGGCCTCCTGGAGAAAAGCCACACAGCATGCTTTTGGTTTGCCTTTTCAAACTCAGCATCCTGGCTCTTCAATGGCAAAACCCTTTGCTGCTTTTTTTTCCTTCAATTTTTTTAACATGATAAAATGACTCAATTCAACAGAAAAAGAATTCCTAGAAATTCACCAGCATTTGTGAAAATTATTATCTGGGCACAGGGCATTAACAGCAGGGGATGACAATGGGTCTGCAAGGCCATGTGTATTAAAACAGGGTCCATACACTAGATGCACTCAGCAAAAATTTAAGCTATTTAGTGAAATGCTCCAGGAATTCACAGCTCAAATTTATGGAGGTAATTAGGTGTCTGGCACCAGGCTGAAGGGAGCTGGAGTCTGAGCTGCTTTATTGATTCACAAACCGTGTGGCCAGAGCCATGGTGTCACCCCCAGGTACCAACCAAGAACTGAACTGGGCAGTGGCCAAAGGACTTCGCTGAGGCCATCAGCAGCCTGTGACCAAGGATGAGCCTTTGACCATGTTAACCTACTAGTAAGGTTTGTGCTTCCATGCTACCAAGCTGTCTCTACACACAGCTGCAGCCATCCCTGGTAGCTCATTTAGGAGCCATAATTTTCCCAGTGAACAACAGACAGATGTCTTTTCCTTGCTGCTATAATCACACTTGTAGGTGAGGGTAATAAAACAGCTGTAGTTGTACTTTGTCTGGCTGAGAAGCAGGAGAAGGTACCTGAACTGAAGCATTTCTACCTCTTGTGCAAGGCTACCTTGAGAGATGCTCCAGGTAGCCAACAGCTAATCCCCAGCTGGCAGAGCTGGTGCTGGCAGACAGGTTTGGTTCTTCCCAAAGCCCCCTGAGGACAAGAAAAACTCTTGTTATATATAAAAAAAAACAAACAACAAACAAACAACAAACAACAAAAACCAAAACAAGAGGGACCATGGCAGAGTGATGAGTTTTAGTGCTTGTTTGGCTTCTTCAGACTGTTGTGCTGGAGAAAGCAGTGACATCATCACCTGGAGAGAAAGTGAGTTTACACAAAGCCTTAGCAAAAATAATTTGATACAAAACCTCAGCATTCCTCCATCAGGGATGATGGCAACACGGGTGAAAGCTGGAGCTGTGCCCCCAGGGTTATATTAGGATTAGTAAACTGTGGAATAGCAATGAACCATGGTGATAAAAAAGAGAACTCCTTAGCACACTGCTGAGCTGCTGAGAGATGGCCAAGCCAACCTTCACTCTCCTTGTAGAACACCTGGAGTACCCAGGTTGCAAACACCTAAAAGACTAGTTAACATCTGGGATGAGGATGTAGCTGAGAGATGCTCCTTGGCACCATCAGGAATGGCAGAACTTGTCTGGGAAGGCAACAAGCTTGCTCAGGGGACATGGGCTGAAAACCAAGGTCTCTGTCAACATGAGATCAGTGTGGAGTGTTCTCAACCCCAATCCAAAGCCAAGAGGTTTTTACCCAAAGCACCTTCTACATCCTAAAGGTAGCATAACCACTACAGCTCAAAACCCATCCTGCCCACACCACCTTCCTGCTTCCTGCCTCCCTGGGCCTGGAAACTTCAGCAGGAGAAACAAACCCAGCTCATGCTGATGGGGACCACAGGGTGCTAAAAGCATGGCAAGAGGAACCCATGCCCCGAGCAGAACCAGCAAAGGCCCATCCTTTGGGATGTGGGATCCTCCCACATCTCAGCATCTGCTGTGCTGGTTTGTCAGAGGCAGCTGGAAACTTCGTCTGTCACTATGGGGGAAAAGGAGGTCCAGGACATAGTGGTGTGGGCTGGGTCTGGAAGCATTGCTCTCCTAATGGCTGCAGAGGGAGCTGAAATGCCAGGAATGGTCAGCCATGGCTCTAGCAGCTCTCCTAGAGCATGGTTGGTGGAGCTGCAGGATCAAGGACACAAGGTGAAGCCAGTGCCATCAGTGAGTATGTCCTCCAGCACACCTCAGACTGAGGAATCCCATCCTCTCCTGCTGCCTTCCACACTGAAACCCCATAGGGCCAAGGGCTGGACCTGAGATCTGCAGCACATGGGTTGTTTTCTAGGTCAGTCAAAAAGTTCTGTGCCCTGTTAGGAGATGGGAGTGGGAGAGGAAGAGTGTGGTGAGGCACAGAGCCTGGGCTGCACAGCACATCTGCAGCACAGCTGGGGATGGAGCCAGGGAGCTCAGCAGGGATGGATTTACCCGTTCCTTGGCATCTGCTTGTGACCATTGCTGTTTTTTTTTTTATAACAGCTGGATGGTCTTCTGATCCTCTTTGGTTGCTTTTATATTACATCTTGTGCACTTCAAGCAGAAGATGGGAGGGTGCTGAGCCCCTGTCCCAGGTTGCCCCCAGAAGCTGTGGCTGCCCCATCCCTGACAGTGTTGAAGGTTGGATGGGGCTTGGAGCACCCTGGGCTGGTGGGAGGTGTCCCTGACCATGGCAGGGGTGGCGCTGGATGAGCTTGGAGATCCTTTCTAGCCCAAACCAGTCTGGGATTCTATGTAAGAAGGACCCAGAGGTCAAAATACATTCAAGGGGCAGTAGAATTTGCATCTGATGTCCACCTGCCCTTTCCTGAGATGTTGAACCCACCAGACCCCTACGCACAGGATTGGTAATCCCAACTAGAGTTATCCTTATATTGAGTATATCTCTGGAGCCAGTCATTCAGGTTACAAGCCAGAACCTTTCCTGTGGGATGCTCCATCCATCCTGCTTGATCATCAGCAACAGCAGCAGCACAAAATCCCTTTCACACAACTCCCCTGGTGGGAGTTATGCTCTGCCAAGTGTTTTCAAGAAAGCTCAAGATAGAAAGCCCCTGAGTTTCTTTAATTTTCTGCCCTGGATGGATTTGTGTCACACCAAAATCCAGTTAAGTCAGGCAGCATCACAAAGGCTTCCAAGCTGAAGTAATGGATGTCACCATCTCACTGAGCAACCCCACAGCTCTCTCCTGTGGCTTCTCCAAGGCCACCTGTCCCGTGGGGTGGGACAGAGCTGCCACCAACACCCACAGCCTGCTTTGCCCCCCTGCTCAGAGGAGTCTCAGCCAAGGATGTGGGACACAGCACTGACCCAGACACCCCTGCAAACAAACCCGTTTGAAGTGGGCAATTAGCTCGGATGGAAAGCCTTGGGTGTGGCAGAGGCTGCTGTCATTTGCCTGGAGGGGATGGAAGAAGAGCAGAAGGAGCAGATGTTTGGATTTGCTCCTCACAGATGGGTGGGATCTCATCTGCCTTGTAACCACCTCAACCTTCTCCTGGCTCCCAGGGCAATGATGCTGAAGAAGAGGAGGGCAATGATTGCCTGAAGAAGAGGAGGCTCAGGGGAGACCTCATTGCTGTCTACAACTACCTGAAAGGAGGCTGTAGCGAGGTGGGAGCTGGACTCTTTTCACAGACGAACTTCAACAAGACAAGAGGACACAGTCTTAAGTTGTGCCAGGGGAGGTTTAGGTTAGATATTAGAAAGAATTTCTTCACGGAGAGGGTGATTAGGCTATGGAATGGACTGCCCGGTGAGGTGGTGGATTCTCCGTCCCTGGAGACATTTAAAAAAAGACTGGATGTGGCACTCAGTGCCATTGTCTAGCAACTGCTCCGGTGGGTCAAGGGTTGGACTAGATGATCTCTGAGGTCCCTTCCAACCCGGCTAATTCTATGATTCTATGATTCTATGCTGCAGCACTGCTCACAGCATCCTCTTCCCATCCCTCTGCAAAGGGCTGCAAGGAGATGCAGGTGACCTCAGATGAAGCTGGAAGGGCACCAGTTCCTGGGAGAGAAATGTTCCCAGCCTGCCTATGGGTGCCACATTGGTGGGGTCAGTCACAGAGGCCAAGGGGCTGCCCCAGATGTGGAGGAGCACCCATAGACAGAGCAAAGTGTAGGTCTGAGTGATGAGTCCCTCATCCTCCTCTGCTCCTGCCTGCAACAGCAGGAGGGAAACTGAGCAGCATCTCTGTGGCTCTCTGCTAACAAATTGGAGGTAATGTTGGCTACTGATTTCATTGTAAGGCAAAGAAAACTAACCTCATGGAATACTTTGTTATCTTGAGTTGAAGAGCTATTATTTTTATTATTCTCCTCTGCTTTCCTTGTGAGGTGAAGCCAGTGGAGTCCTTGATATTGTTTCCCCCAAATCCAGACAATCAAACAGCAGCTGTAAAAAGTTAACACCAAATCCAATTCCGTGGTTCTGCTGGGACCATCCCTGTGAGAGGAGACTATTCAGTCCTTTCCCCTCTTTCGCTCCCAAATTAAAAAGAATTGATTCCTCCAGTGTCAACCTGTTCATCGTGTTTGCGGGCCCTAAACACATGACAAGTTCCTCAGGTCCTGCAGGTCCCTTCTGCTTGGAGAAACACATTTATCTTGGAGCCAGACCCTTGACAACAAATAATCCCTCTCCACAAAGCATGCATTCAAATACATGCAAATCCAAACCTCAGTCCTCCCAGAGGTTTTCTGACCTTTCTCCCAACAAGGGACCAGGACATCCCCAGGGAATATTGCAAGCCCCAAACTCACCCATTTCTTGTGGTGAGGACGAATGGAGAGGTCAGGAGGGGAAGAGCACGGGTGGAGGGTGGAGATAGATGTGGAGATAGATGTACCACAGAGCAACAAGAGCTGGGCACATTCCAAGGGCTGTGGTTTATTTGGTTTTGCCCTTTCAGCACATGGATTTGTTGATGCTAAAGCTTCTGATGGAAGCACACCAACTTCCAAAAAATCCAAGCAGATTACCAGGATGGTTCTTCCAGCTGTTGGAGAGCCTGGATCAACTGTCTGGGCAGTAATTAAAAGCAATTCTAACAGCTAAAGGGTAAAGCTGACCCTGCAGGCTTTGTCACTGAGAAGAGCTGCCCAGGGGCTGAGGCTTCCTGGTGGGAATGTCACCCATGGGTGCAAGACAATCCATGGCCAGGATTTATTAACCCCCTGCTGGGCCCAAACTGAAGAGGCACCAGCAGAAAGCTCTCCCTCCATGGATAATTGCTACCTCAGGGCATCCAGGAAATACTTCCAACACCTTCCCCTGTTCAGACTGGCTGCCAAGAAAACCTTTACTTCCAGGGCCCTATTCCCACACTCCACTGGGAAGCTGCCCGTGGGCACATCACAGCTTTGTCTTTGCCTTGTGTACTCTTGGCCTAAAGAATAAGATAGAATAAAATTATAGAATCATGGAATCATCTTGGTTGGAAAAGACCTTTAAGGTCATCAAGTCCAACTCTTCCCCCAGCACTGCAAAGGCCACCACTGCCCCATGTCCCTCAGCACCACATCTCCAGGGCTCTGAAACCCCTCCAGGGATGATGGGGACTCCAGCCCTGCCCTGGGCAGCCTGGGCCAGACCCTGACAACCCTTTCCAGGCATTGAGAAATTGTTCCCCAGCTCCAACCTAAACCTCCCCTGGCACAACTTGAGGCCATTCCTCTTGTCCCATCACTTGTTCCTTGGGAGCAGAGACCACCCACCCACCTCCCTTGCTCCAGCATCCTTCCAGGTAGCTGTGGATCTTTTATCTTCTCCTCCATGACACCTATCCAAGGTTTATGAGTAGCTCCCAGCCTTCTGACTATGCCTGGTGTTCCTGCCCAGTCTCCTTTCACCCTAAAAATAGCAGCCGGGACTCTTTGCACAGAGACACATTTTGCACATCAAGGAGACCTGGTCAGGGGAGCTCTAATAAAACAAATATCCAGGCAAGAGGGTGGGCATGAGAAAGGGACTCAAAGCAGCATCTGGAAACATCTGACAAAGAGAGACAGATGCTGATGGCAGCAACCCAGATGGGTCTGGGTGCCAGTACCAGGGCACTGGGTCAGAGCTGTGATCCATCCAGCCTGGTTCTGGCTCTCAGAGTCACCCAGAGGTGTATGAACAGGGCAAGCAAGCAGTGGTGCTCCTCTTCCAGAGTAATTTCAACCCCCAGCATGTGTTAGCCACTATTTGAGCTGGAAGTGGTGTTTCAGTGTTTGAGCCCTTAGGGCTTTTCCCCCAGAATTTTGTGTGTCTGTTTTTGAACTGAAGGAAATGCTCAACCCCTGCAGTGTCCTGAGGCAAGGAGTTCCACCCGGTGAGCACTTGTTGTTCATCTGAACTTACTTCTTGTCCTGGGACTGAACCACAAACAACAGTCCCTTGTTCAGTGTCCCCCATCCTGTCCCCTGCCCCAGCTCCTTTTCAATGCAGGCTCTGGGTGGAAATGCCAGAAAAGAGCCTCACGAAACCCTGTGCCAGCATCCCCCTTCTCAGAGTGAAATCCCATCCAGGACAATGCATTATTGATCAGGAAAGCGAGAGGAGGTGATATTCAAAACCCACAGCCCTGCAGCTCTTACAAAGCCACCCACAGCTGCCAAGGTTTCCACTGTCCCAGAGGTTCCTGCTCCATCTCCGGATGGTCACTTCCCCAGTAGCAGGTCCAGGGGTCATGGAATAGAATCACAGAATGATTTGGGTTGGAAGGGACCTCTGAAAGTCACCCAGTCCATCCCCTGCAGTATCAGGGACACCCTCACCCAGATCAGGGTGCTCAGAGCCTCCTCAAGCCTCATCTTGAACATCTCCAGGGATGAGACCTCAACCACCTCCCTGGGCAGCCTGCTCCATGGTTCCACTTCCCTCATGGGAAAGAACTTTTTCCTCACATCCAACCTAAATCTGCTCTCAGGTTAGGGTTGAAGCTGCAGGATGGCAAAGCAACAAAAAGCCAAGTGCTGGGCCAGCCCAGCTGCCAACCCCTGACCTCAGCTGCTAGGACTTCAGCTCCATCTCATTCATTCATTCACTCCAGGCTCTCCAAAGCACATTGAATGGGGCTTTAGGTGATGGGGTGGGGTTGAGGACACTGACCCTACAGGCAGCCCTGCTGCCTTCCCAATTTTGTCTCTGAGCCCCCGGGATGGTAGCAGAGGGAGCCTGAGCAATGCCCAAGGCACACGACTTGCATCTCCTCTGTGTCCCCAGGCCACCAAGCCCCGGGGACAAGGGGAATTTCTGCCCCTTGAGGCAGCACGTTTCTTGACATTGAGCTCCTTGGGTGGCTGTCAGAATCTATGGGTGGCTATCAGCAGGCAGCAGTGGCTACCAGCAGCAGGAGGTGCTGAGCTCCCCAGGCTGCTGTGTTCCCTCCTGCCCTGCTGCCTGGATGAGGTTTGGAAAATTAACCCCTGGCTCTTCAGAGTTTGTGTCTCAGCACTTCATTACAGAGCTGATAAATAAAAGTAACTGTTGAACAATTAGGTTTCCACATCTCTTCCAACCTCTTAATCACATCAAGATTATTTATCCTCTCTTTATTGTTTTGCGTTATGGCTTTCAGTCAGTATCCTGGTTTGGGGATTTTTTTTAGTTTGTTTGGTTTGTTTTTTGGTTGTGGGGTTTTTCTGTTGGTTTGGTTTTTTTTTTTTTGAGCTTCTTCGAAATGAGGAAAGGATTTGAAAAATCCTAAAAGTGAAGATCCAGGCAGCAGTTTTGTTGAAGTTTCTTCCTCTTAAGAGTCAGCTTCATTTTCTCATCAGGGCTGGATGTTCTGAAGTTGTTTAATTGCAATTTAATCTCGTGACTTTCTTCTCTGATATATTTTGGTGCAGTTCACTGGGTTATATTTGCCAATTCATTATCATCCTCCCTGACATTTGACATTTTGCTTTAGGGCAACTTTGGGGCATATTTTTTTATTTATTTTTATTTTCTGATAATGTTAAGACCTGGGAGCAGTTGGAAATCAATGGAAAACAAGAGAAATGTTTTTTAAGAGGAAGAATTTTTAGCTCCCGCTTACCTCCTGAACACACAAGGATTAAAAGTCAGGATTCAAAGTCCCAAGCCTTTTTCCAGGACTTTTTTTCATAGAATCCAAGATTGGTTTGGGTTGGAAGGGACCTTGCCTGCTTTTACTTGAGCTCACTGCCTCACTTCCCACCTTGCCTATAAAGGAAATCAGAAAGCCCCCAAACTCCCAATATTTGCCAGCAAGCACAAACTTTTGAAAAAAACAATGAAACAAACCCAGCAACAGCAGCTCCAAGCACTTGAAAATTGATTTTTAATAGCCAGGCACCATAGCTCTCAGGGACCAGCACTGGGTGGAAAAACCTGAAGCCTACACAGACAAATCCCACCAGATCCCAAGGAGAAATGGGGTTAAACTGGAGTTTGCTGGTGTGGCCTTGGCACCTGCCCAGCTCCATTCCATGCCCCAGGCTCTCTGTGGGCAGCACAGGGTTCATTGCAGAGAACTCTTGAGTTGATGCTCTCATACAGAACCTGCTGGTAAGTGATCATGATGAGAAATGCCAAATCCCAAATGCCAAATTTTGAAGAGGCTGCCTTTCCTTCCTTAACGAGGTCCCTGGTGAGTACACATCAGCTCCCAGCACTGATCACCCCCCTCCACCACTCCTTTTTTTTTTTTTTTTTTTTTTTTTTTTTTTTTTTTTTTTAATATTTTATTTTCCACCTTTTGCCCAGCACAGAACCCCTTCCCCCTGGGCAGGACCTGCCTGTGCCTCTCACACTGAGAGCAAAACCTGGGAGACCCCACTGTATTTTTCTGGGCAGGAGCCAGCCCATGAATCAGAACAGCCACCAAATGCCATCAGCACAACTGGAAGAGGATTTTGGCTGGTAGGAAGGCTGTTATATTGGTTTGTTCCAAAAACGACTCCAGATAAAAAAAATGTTTAATTTTCCCTGCATGCTTCCCAGATGTGCCCTTTACCCCCAGGCTGAACCCAAGGAACCCAGCACCCAACGCCAGGAAGTTGCTCTTAAGGTGACTTAGGGCTCTGCCAGTGTTTTTTGGATTAGGGAAACACTTGCAAGTCCCAGAGATCCCAGTAAGAGCCCATTAAATAGAAGCAAACTTCCCAGTGCCCTGGATTTGCTTCCTGGCTCACCTTGCTGAATCCAAAGGGAGGGGAAGAAAAAACCAAACAGCTGGCAAGATGCAGCTCTCTGGCCTGGTTTTTTTGAGGGGCTGTCAGCAGTGAGAATTTGCCTTTGGGCAGGACTGCAGTGAGGTCTATGTGTCTGTTAGCTTGAGGGATGAAAGGCAGAGCAGTTCCTGCAAGCACATTCAGGCTCTCCCATGCCAGTGCAACCCCACAGCAGAAGCAGAAGCAGACGCTGCTGTGCTGAGCTGTGGCTGGGGTTTGGCTGGGTAAGCCTGGCAAAGAGGGTTGGACTGAGAGATCTAGGTCCTGCCACCAGCTCTATTCAAAACACTTAGATGTAGGAGATCATGCAACGGGCAGGGACACCTCCCACAGCCCAGGGTGCTCCAAGCCCCATCCAACCTTCAACACTGCCAGAGATGGGGCAGCCACAGATTCTGGGGGCAACCAGGGCCAGGGGGCTCAGCACCCACACACAAACCAATTTCTTCCTCATGTCCAACCTCAATCTCCCCTCTTCCACTTCAAATCCATTTCCCCTCACCCCACCCCTCCAGGCCCTAGTCCCTCCCCAGCTTTCCTGGAGCCCCTTCAGGCACCGGAAGGTCTCCCCATTGCAGCCTTCTCTTCTCCAGGCTGAACACCCCCAACTCCCCCAGCCTGTGCTCATAAGAGAGGTACTCAAAATATTTAAGCTGGCTGGCTAGCTAATGAGGTTTATAACTGGGTGGGCCATGGTCAAGAGTTGACCAGCCCCATGAAGAAATCACATCCTGAAGCCTCTGAGTGGTACCCAGAAGCTGTCTGTGTTGGGACTGAGATGTAGATGGAGGGATGGGGACATCAGCAGGGTCAGCTGGCACTGGAGGGACACCTGGGGACCAGGAGCCATGCTAAACTGCCCCAGAGGGAGAAAACAGGAATATTGCTGCAGAAGGAAAATGCCCCATCAAGGCTAATGAATAATTTCTGATTGTCAGTCCAGGCTCTGTGATGGGTTGGACTGCCCTCATGCTTCCCCTCCTTAGGACCAGTATGTAGTGCCAGCCACATGCATGGCGTTACTGCTTCTGAAATGGAGCTGAACCTCATACTGTCAAAAGTGGAAACACTGTTTAGTCACTAATAGAATTCATCTAGCAAAGGCATTAACTGTAACTCAATAATCCTCTTCTATCCCAGTGACTTATTGCCATTGTTTGTGCTGAAGTGGCCCAAACCGGCAGCCAGATTCCATTCCACCCTCACCAGTCACCAGGACCTCTGCATTCTATCATCTTGGATGCCTTTGGATCAGGGGATTTCCTCCTTGTTATTCACTCTTAGGAAATTTAACAAGTCTATACAGCCTCTTTAAAGCTAATATTGTATGAAGTGCAGATCTGGAGCAAAGCAGAGAGCTTCAGAAGCACAGACTATCACACTGCTCCCCTTGGCCAGACTCTTCCTGATGGTTTTATTAAAACAGGTCAATCTGGAGAACAACTGCCCCCCTGCCAACCCAGCAGGTATTTTATTTGTTATTTAGGTATGAAATTTAAGTTAAATCACACTCTGTCCAAACAAAAACCTAACCAGACTTGTTACCACTTAGTTCCTATGTTGAGGTAGTGATAAAAATTGTCTTTTTTTAATTGCAAGAAGGATTATTTACTGCAAAGGCTTAAGAATTAGAGCCAAGAGACCTTCCCATGGATTAGACCACAGGGAAGAGCCCTCAATGTGCTTATATCACCCTCGGGGAGAGGCTGTTACAATTATAGACCATGAAAAGGTGTAGAGATGCTGCACCAATAATCCAGGTCCAGAGACAACGTGAATGCTTTTCCTGCTCCCCATTTCAAACAACTCTGCCAATACAGAACAAATTTCAGTGCCAGGAGCATCTCACCCACACGAAATGGGCATCTTCCAAACAGCTTCAATTCAAACTTCACCATCTGGAATTTAGAGTTGGTGAAGTGCCTGAAGCACATGGCATCTCTTATTGTCACTGATTATCCAAAAACACTTGTTCTTTGGATTTTTATTTTTCTTTTTAGGTCTCACTGGAAGCTCACACTTCATGGTTGTTAAAACCCTGGCTGCTTCTGGCTGAGACCTTTCATCTCCTGCCTCTTTCCTGCTCTCATGTGCTTAGGGAAAGGGTGACCCCAGGTTTCTCCAACCTCATCTAGGGTGACAGAAATCTTGCCATGATACCAACAAGTATGTAAAGAAAAATGCCCACAGTGCCCACACTCATCACAGGCTGGAACTCTGGACTTACTTTGCTGCTATTCTGAGCCCTTCTGCTCTGCTGGGTGAGCCTGGGTCTTGCCATTTTTTAAAAACAAGACATAGCAGAAAAGTACACATCCCTGCTGAGGAAGGGGATGAAGTAGATTAATTTTAGTAAAGCATTAGGAGGTCAAAGGTTAACAAGAGGTTACTGTTAATTCAACTACATATTGAAGAGATGTCCAGCATTTTCCAGAAGACCCAGAGCATGACACATCCAGCATTAAAAAGCCAAGGTGGATGCTGGCACAGCCCCTGCCCTTTCATCTTTGATGTCATTGGGTATTTTCAGCCAAATTTTACAAACGGGTGAAGGTCTCCCAACTATTAATATCTTACATATTGCTTGAGAAACAGAGAGATCTGGGGACTGAAAGAGCAGACTCAGTTTTACCGCCCTAAAACCAGAGAAAGTTATTCTTTCCATATGGAAAAGTCACCTGGGTCCATGACTTTGTTTTATGTAGCATGATATGTTGCATGGATCCACTACCATACCTCATGCCTCTAGAATTTTTATCACCAAAGTCAGTGGGAAACAGGCCTCCCACCCAATATTTAAACTTTGGATGCCCCAAATCTCCTTAAAATACCATGAAACTTTTGAAATAGGCACCAGGTAATGTTAACACACCTCAGCACCCTGGGAAGCAGCTCAACAAACTCCCTTGAAGGCTCAACTGATGTCTTCATACACCAGGGGTATCTCCTTGCAGCTTTGCACTCAGACTTGTTGAGGCTGAAGAAGTGTCACAGATTGTCATGTCCTTGTCAGAGGCTTTTGATCACCTCTGCTTTCACAAACTATTTCTTAAACTGCCAGCAGGCATAGAACTTCTCAGAGGGCCAGGGGATTTTCATTAAATTAGAGGAGGTCCCTGATTCCAGCCTTTCAGAGACCCCCCCATGACCCTGGAACTCAACCTCCCAGCAGAGGAGCTCCTCCAAGTCTACCCCTTCCCATTCTTCTTCACCTTTTTTTTTGGCTGAAAATACTTTAGAAATGAAGTCTCCCCATGCACTAAAATCATGCTGCAGAGGAAATAGTCAGAGCTGTGCTCCTTCCAGGCCACCACCATTCCCAGCAGGCATAAGGGGATGCTAAGGAGTTCATCACCCTAAGCCATCACCAACACTCAGCACAGGAATAGCCTGAGAGGGATGGAGAGCTGCTCTGCTTATCCCATGCAGCCTTCAGACCCCTTGGGGTGGCAGATGTCTGAGCAGATCAACTCTCACAAAGAGTGGGTGACAGATGAACCCCATATGAGCCAGGCTGCAGGTCAGAGGAGAAGCAGATCCTCCCTTCCACTCTCCCCTACCTCAGGAACAGGCCAGGCTTTGGAAAATGAAACAAACCCCAGGGGTGGGCTGGCCCCTGGGGCACACTGAGTGGTCTCCTGGGTGATGGGGTGGTTGTCCTCATGGTGGGGCCACCAGGAGCTCCAGAGGGGTGAGCTGTGAGTTTCCTGAACCAAACCCTGAAGATGCTGGGTTTCTTACAAGCAGAATAGATGTCCCCATCCCCATGAGAAGTCTGAGCATCATCCTAACGTCTATCTCATCCAGGAGTCCCCAGTACCGGCAGACTTCAGTAGGCAGAGGTTTATCTACGCCTCCCCACCCTGGAGCCAGCCATAGGTCCACATCAGGGAAAGCTTTTCCCAAGGTGCTTTTAGTTCTATTCAGATGCAAAATATTTTCCTAAATCTCACCTTATTAATGACACCCACAAACCAATCTCCCTCCCTTCACTCTGAATTTAGCATCCAAGGGCTGTTATTAAGGCTCCATTACTTTTACAAAATGTGTGACAGATCATCTCCTGCTACTTGTTGAAACACTATAAATAATTAAACCTCAGCTAGATTTGTCAAAATAAATGGGCAGAGGAGACTCTGCTCCGTGGTGCCTTTGATTTTGTTTGTGTGTGCTGCTCCTTTTATTTTGTTATTTGCTAAACTGCAAAAAAAAAAAAAAAATACAGCAATAAAAGTGAGGAGTCCTACACCACCTCAACCACTACATCATCTCCCCCACTGCCACACCTGCCCATTTTTTGAATGTCTGGACATGCAGTACGTGAATGAAGATCCCTGCATGAAAAACCTCCTCTCTGCCCCAAAACCTCCATCTGGTCCAGTGGATTGTGCATCTTGAGCAAAGAACTTCATGGTTGGGTCTGCTGATCCTTCCTACCCTGCAAAGTAAGGGGCGCTTGTGTAGGGCTTGTAACCCTTGGTTCTGCCATTGCTGAGCTGTAGACCCAATGTGGAGCTGACGCCAAGGGGTGTCCTTGGGACAGGGAAGCAGCAGGTGGGTCACTGACCTGCAGAGAGCAGTAAAAAGGATGTTTTCTCCTGTGTAGTCTTGTGCACTGGCCTAAAGGGCAGAGATAAGGAGAAGTTGGACACAGGAGCTACAGAACATGCAGAGCAGCTTCCCATGGACAAGGCTGTGATTGGGGGGAGTCATGGAGGCATTGGGACAACCTCAGGGTCACCTCTGAGCACTTCAATAGAGCTGGAGAATGAAGACACCTCTTAGTCTTGTCCCTCTTGTCTCCAGAAAGCTTTTCCTCACCTGAGCTGTTTAAAATAATCCCCTCTTCCAGGCTCTGAAAGGAAGGCCCAAAACCTTCACCAAAACAGGATTTAAAGGAGAATGACTTGAACACCTTCACCTCAAGAGGTGCCTTGAGCCAACACCGAGAAGCTGGATCCACAGTAAGGGTGAAGAGCAAGGACACAGCAGATGAGAGCAGATGTACAAAGAGGAGGTTGAGACCCAGAAGGGACTTGAAGTCATTCATTATTTTGAGGCATCTTGAAGCTCCTCAGTAAGTGACCAAGTTGCCAGAGACACTGCAATTCCCCAAGCTTTCCCCCATCTCCTGCCTGATTTTGAGGTGGCCCAGTGGCTGGCTCCACACCAGATGGAAGAAATGGTGGGATCCTGCTGGGATCATGTGGATTTTCTCAGCGCTGGGAGATGCAGAGGTGCTCAGAGAGCCGTGCCCCAGCTCCTGCTTGGGGTGGAAGATGAAGTCAAGTTTGGCTGTGGTGCTCTGCTCCCAGGCATCAGCATCAGTCATCCCCCTCCCCTCTGCAGGCACCTCCATCAGCACTCAGCACCCGTCAGCCCAAGGGCCACCCTGGCTTTTCTCTAATTCTCTAATTAGAGGGGAGGAAAGAGGGAAGGAAAAATCAGCCCTGGAGTGCAAATCACAGAGCTCATTTTCCCTGGCGCTAATTGTGTGTTTAATATAGGGAGGCGGGCGGGTGGGTGGGTGGGCAGCCCCCAGGAATTGCTCTCTCCCGGTTCATCGCTGGAAATATCTCCTGGGAGGTTCCCAGCCTGAGCCCCTGCCCCCCCTGCACACAGGGATGGTGTTCCGGGGGGGTGTGGGTGTGTGTGTTGTTCCTCACCACCCGGACCCTCGTCCCCTCCCTTCCCATCAGCTCCAGCACATGGGAACGGGAAAAAGGGGTCTGAGGCTGCCGAGCTGCCCTGGGGCAGGAGGACCCAGTCTGTCCCCCTTGTCCAGCCCTGCACAGACATCGTCCCCTAAGCCAGGGAAAAGGGTAGCAAAGCCCAAAGAAAAGCCCCTTTGTGCTCAGGCACTGGAGGATAAAGTTTGAATACATCAGCGGTATCAAAAGCTCCTTTTAGGATCCATCTCACTCAGCTGCCAGCTGTTTTTCAGTCCATTCACATCCCACTCCTCCCAGCACCTCCCAGATATCCCTGAGCAGGACAAAACTGGAGATCATCCTGGCCAGGGGAGGTGGACTCAGGCCAGCAGGGACCCAAACCCAGGGGCTATGGGGAGCCAGGGCATGGCAGCAGCCAGGATTTGCTCCCTCTTACTGATTCCAGTTCAGACAAACACACAGAAAAACATTTGTTTCGCTGTTGCCCTCAGAAGCTGTGGCTGCCCCATCCCTGGCAGTGTTGAAGGCTGGATGGGGCTTGGAGCACCCTGGGCTGGTGGGAGGTGTCCCTGCCCATGGCAGAGGTGGCACTGGATGAAGATTTAAAGTCCCTTCCCATCCAAACAATTCCAAGACTCCATAATTCTCTCACCACACTCCTTACATCTCTGAGTAGCTTCCCTACAATTTATTAGAATATTTATGATCTAGCCCACCTAAGAAGGAGATATCTATCCCCTAAGGAGGCAAAGAAAATGAGGGGTGTTCCCCAAGCAGCTCCAGCTCTGCTCTAAAACACGTGGCCCAAATGCCCAAACTCCCCCAGCACCCAGCACCTCACAGCACCCAATCCCCCCACCCCATAGCTACTTGGTAGAGGGTTTCTCTTGCCCAGGCAGGACCCAGGTCCTAGAGGATCACCAGCTAGGAGATCTTCATCACCAGGGGCTAGAAACCTTTTCCACCCCTCTCCACTGTGTTCCTGCTCTTCCTTCAGGGCACTACAAGGGCTGGATCAGCAGCTGCTCTTTTTTTTTTTCCTCCTCTCCATTTTCCTCTGTGGTTGCAGCAATGCTCCCTGAGCCTAAAAATGTTTTTAAGTTTCAATACCCTTGGTTGTTAGAGGCTTGTCTGTGCAGCTTGCTGTACCTCAGACTCGGATATCCAGGTGTCTATTTGCCTGTTTTATTCAGGGTAATTCAATGCTATCAGCAACACATTCAGGTTTGACTTTAAATCTCATATTCCCAACCAAAAATCTGCTGGGGGAAGCACACATTTGACATGCTTTAAGCAAACAATATTCACACTTTGCAGTTCCCCACCTAGAGGAATATGATCTCCAGAAGTACCCCGGTGAGATAAAGTAACCACTTTGCTGTACACTGCTGACCTGAACTCATATTTATTCAACTTAAATATGGTATTGAGCTCCCAGTGACTTTCATGCTAAAAATAATTGCAGTTTTTCAGCTGCATTACAGAATTTCTTAGAAGACTAAGGTCCAGGGAGGATTCCCAAATGCCAGAATATAAGGCTGAGGAAATGAAGAAATAATTTAGAGCCTTAGAAATTGGATCATTTATTATTTTTTTTATTAATATTGCAAAATTCATAAAATCAATGATTCGTGGAAATATTTGCCCAGCCATCAAGTCAGCTTTGTAACAGGGTAAATAATTGAGATTCATTTATTATTTTATTTATTGGAAAATTCGCAACATAAATAATTGAAAATTAGCTAATTATCTGAAAACTGAAGGCTAAAGGGAGGCAATATAGTCCATTATCTAAGGCCACCCCATGGAATTGAATTCCCCTTGCCCAGGAGCAGAAGAGCAGCAGGGCCAAGGGGTTGCTGGTGAGCCCAGGCAGCCCCTGGGTGCATTCTCCTGATGTCCAAAACTCTGGTGCTGGGCTGGGTGATTGAATCCCTCCAAGGATCAGTTTCACTTCTGCCTTTCTCCTGGTGCAGCCACCACATGTGGGCCAAGTCTCCTCAGCATCTCTTCCCAGAGCACCTTGGAGTCATGGGTGACATTTTCCCCTTGGTCTAAGGGCTCTAAGCCTGGGGGAAATAAAGGGCTCAGCCCCATTTTTTTCTGCAAAAATCAGTATTTTGGGCTTCCCAAGTGTTTGCTCAGTGAGAAAGGACTTCACTGCAGCCAGCAGGAGAGGATGGGCCAGCCCAGGGTCTGCTCTCTTCCCTCAGGGTCACCTCTGGTTCATCTCCACTGCAAGCCTTGCACCTCTCTCCTGGAGCACTGAGGGATCCATCCCTCCTCCTTCCCCCCTACAACTCCCCTTCCACAGGGACTGTGCCCCCCAGTAGCTTACAACCACTTGGAACTTCATCAAAATAAACCATCCCCAAACACAGACATTTTGCTTTATCAGAAAAAAAACCCCAATAAGCAACAAGTTCAAGTGAAGAATGGGTATTTTCCACTTCTTGCTGTCAAGACTTTTGCCATCATTAGCTGAATGAACATGGCAAAATTCATTTATCACTGTCTGGAAATGTTGACTATGGGAAAATATATTATAATCTATCTCTTCTGATGTTAATTTTTGAAATGCACAAATTCCATTATTAAAAATGCAGCCTCTTCCCTGCCTCCCTCCTATTTACCCCCCTTGTTTTCCAACCCTAAAAAAAAAAAAAAAAAAAAAAAAAAAAAATCATCAACCAGACATTTTGGGGTTGCTGCTTCCAAATCCTGAATTCCAGCAGGAATCTTGGAATTGGCACCTTCCTCCTCTCAGCTCTGTTATGCAGCTTGGGGGGAGGCATCAGTGTCTGGGGCACAGATGTAAATAATTCTAAAGCAAGATTATTCCTCTGTTCCCTAAACCACCACACAAGCAAATGAAGAGTTATGCTCCTACTTTGTATCAAGCGTGAATTTCTTATTAGGCAGGGCTGTTATTATAATTGCAGCAGAAAGAGCAATTATTCTTCATACACATTTCTCAACGTGCAGTGGGGATTGGAGACCTCCCTGTGCTGTGAAACCCAGTGGTGGAGCTGTGGGGCTTGGACCATCACCCCTGGGCAGTACCTGGCACCAGGGGAGAGGAGCTGGGCAGACACAGGGAGGGAGGAGGAGGCCACAAGGAGAGAGATCAGGGGGTGTTGGAGGCTGGAAGAGGCACTAAAAGTGGGTGCAGGTGCCTGACCCATTGAGTCGATTTTTCTCCATCACTTGGTCACTACAGCTCCCTGAAAGGTTGGAGCCAGGGGAGTTTGGTTTCTTCTCCCAAGTAACAAGCAACAGGAGAAGAGGGAGAGGTCTCATGTTGCACCAAGGGAGGTTTAGATTGAAGATTGGATGAAAATTCTTTACTGAAAGGGTTATCAAACACTGGCCCAGGCTGCCCAGGGAGGTGGTTGAATCCCCATCCCTAGAGGTATTCCCAAGGCATGTAGATGTGGTGCTGAGGGACATGGTTTAGCACTGGACTTAGTAGAGTTGTTGGACTAAACAATCTTAAAGGTCTTTCCCAACTGCAACTATTGTGTGATTCTGCCATTCTGTGACCCCTCTCATGGGTGCTGCACAGGTCAGCAGTGTTGGGTGACCCCCAGCTGGGGCTCTGCCCTCTCCCAAATCCACTGGTACTCCGCAAATGGCTCTGCTGTGGGCTTGCTCTTGTCCCTCACCCACCCCAGCAGCCCCAGCCATGCCCCCATCCCCTCTGGGACCTGCAGTGCTCCCAGGGTGCCCTGGGCTCAGTCCTGCACCATGGCAGGGAGGTGCTGGGGGCACTGGACAAAGGTGCAGCATCCACAGAAGTGCCCTGCTCTGGCTTGAGCTTGGAAACTAGAAATATGTCCAGCTGTCCCCTCTCTGGGCACGAGGTTCCCAGTGCCACTCTTCTCACCCTTCCTGGTGCTGAGCACCAGTTTAACCATCAGCACCAGTTTTAACCCCCCCCGTGGTGGATTCAGTGCCTGTTTTCAGGTAAAAGACCTCTGCCTGGGCTACAAGGGTGTTGGATCCCACCCATTGGTTACACAGCTCCATCCAGCCATGGAAAAATGGCTTTTAGGTGGGATTGGAGGAATCTGCAAGCTGCCCCCAAACACTGAGGACTCACTTCCTGCAGACTCTCACCCTGACACAAGTCAAGGTCAAAATCCAGTTTTGTTTTGGTTTTACACAGCAGGGCCCGACCCACACTGCTGCCTGTGCCCCAGCCTGGCAGAGCTGCTGAGGACCAGGGTGACACCAGCCCAGGAGGACAGAGGCTCCATCCCTTGCCCACACCTGCCTGCCCCAGTCCCCCCCCTCCAGCTCCATCCCCTGGGTTTTTCTCATCAGTTACTGGGCTCACCTCTTCCCAGCCTCCCTGTGCAGGCTCAGCACCTTCCTTGCAGTCCCCTCTTTGTTCTCCAGAGGGAAACAGCCACATCCAGCAGTGCTGAAATTCTCCCCAGACCCAGGACAAAGCTGCTCCGTGTCCCCTGCACCATGGGGACCCCACTTAGGTGCAACACAAGAGGGAAATTTTTCCCCCTGAGGACAGTCAGACATTGGAATGGTCTCCCAGGGGCAGAGGTGGATTCCCCCACTTTGGAAAGTTTGAGGTGTCAGATCGATGGGTGCAGGGACATGTCAGATAAACAATAATATGGGAAGGGTTGAGGCAGATGATCCTTGAGGTCCCTTGCCACCTGATATGCTGTGACTGAAGGTGCTGGGAGCCCTGCCCAGCCCACGTTCTGCGTTCTGTTGCCATACACTGCCACCCACTCCAGCACAGGAGAGGGTGAAGGCTTTGGAGATCTTTTCTCTTCCAATACCTTTGAAATCTCTCCTCTGCTCAGTATGCCAGGGAGTGCTCCATTCTGCACACATCCCCTTGTGCTGTCCTTTGCCAGCAGATTCCTGGTTCCCCCTTTCCCTTGCACAGAGCTCCCTTTCAGCTCCAGTCCTGCTTTTGTGTCATGTTGGCCTCTCCCCAGAGGAGTCATTAACTCCTGGCTGGGGTTGTCACCAGGAGCAGAAGCCTGGTGGCATGTCCATCCTGCCTAGCAGGGACTGCTCTGGCAGCCCTGGGCTCTGCAGCACTTTGTCCAAGTGGTGTTGGCTTTTGGTTTTGCCTAAGCTGATTGTGTCCAGGGCTTGTCAGCTTTCAGCAGGGCTTCTGTCTGGATGTAACTGAGACCTTCAGGCACCCCTGGGAAGCGGAGGGGAAGCCACTGGGTCTAGCAAAGGGATAGCACAGCTATCCCAGAGAAGCTGTGGCTGCCCCATCCCTGGCAGTGTCTCAGCCTAGG
The DNA here is from genome assembly GCA_038090715.1 of Florisuga fusca. NCBI lineage: Eukaryota > Metazoa > Chordata > Aves > Apodiformes > Trochilidae > Florisuga > Florisuga fusca. Next base: position 1,944,367 of record JAAWXA010000055.1, read on the forward strand.
TTGGATGGGGCTTGGAGCACCTGAGGCTGTGGGAGGTGTCCCTGACCATGGCAGGGGTGGCACTGTGTGATCTGTAAGGTCCCTTCCAACTCTAATCATTCTCTGACTCTATGAATTCCAAATGAAATTTCCTCTGGAGAGGGATCCCTCTCCCCCTCAGCACCCAGAGGCCCTTTGAGAGGAAACCCCCTTCTCCTGCCAGCACACTCTGCATCCCTCCCCACCATGTGCTCTCCAGAAGATCATCAATACACCTCACTTATCCCATCCAGGACACCCACCCTGGCCAGCAATACTTGTAATAAACTGTAATATTATGCAAATTTTCCCTGATGTGTTTTCCCTTTGCATCTCCAGCCACTTGTGCCCACGGGCAGTTCCAGCACCAGTGGGTTACCTCCCCCTTTGCTGTCACACTCAGGTTTGTAACTGTGATTTATTTGCCACTTGTAGTATCAGCCAAGCATGTCTTCCCCCCTCTCCCCAAGCTACTAAAAATGCTGACAGGTTCCTTTTTTTTTTCTTTCCTTTTCCCATTAGAAATCTGTTACAAAGCAACCTTCCCTCTTCCAAAAGGAACTTGTCAGTCCCTGGGGGGATTTTTGGTGCAGGGAGAGGTCTCTCCTGCAAGCTTAGGAGCACGATTGCTGATGCCTTTTCCCTTCTGTTCTTTGCACGATTGCTGATGCCTTTTCCCTTCTGTTCTTTGCAGGCTGCACACCACATCCATTTTTTTTTACCAACGTCAAGGGATTTGGAATCAAATTCCTAACTTATAATGACTGAGACAATTACAATGTTTTGAAGAATTGATAAACCAGCAGCACCTCCAGCCCTCCACCCCATCCTGGGGGCTCTGCTTTTCTCCTCCAGCACCAGCAAAAACACCAAACAGAATTCTGTAGTTTTCCACACAAATCTCATCCCATAATTTGTCTTCGAAGCAACATGAATAGAAGACAAGACATGGTTTATCAATTCATTAAAGGCAGCTTTAGGGCACTTAATATTGGATCAGAATCACTGTGACTCCCCACTGCCAGGACTGGATGAAACTCACGTGGCTGTTTCAAATGTGCTCAGAAATATTGATTAATTTTAGCTTTGTGCCAGCAGCTTTCCTGTCCACACAGTTATTGTGTGTCCACAAGGCTCTGGTGCAGATCAGTGATTGTCCACACTCTGCTAATGGAGTTAAATCATGAATATGATTTTTAAAATCTCATTTATTTAACCAAAATACCATCGTATGCCTACACATGATCCAGAGAACATGTAGAATGATAGAATCACAGAATCCCACACTGGTTTGAATTGGAAGGGACCTTGGAGACTCTTCCAGTGCCACCCCTGCCATGGTCAGGGACACCTCCCACCAGCCCAGGGTGCTCCAAGCCCCATCCAACCTTCAACACTGCCAGGGATGGGGCAGCCACAGCTTTTGGGGGCAACCGGGGGCTCAGCACCCTCACACCAAACAATTTCTTCCTCATGTCCAACCTCAATCTCCCCTCTTCCAGTTTAAAGCCATTCACCCTCATCCCATCCCTCCATTCCCCTGTCTCAGGTCCCTCCCCAGCTTTCCTGGAGTCCCTTCAGGCATTGGAAGGTGCTCTAAGGTCTCCCCATTGCAGCCTTCTCTTCTCCAGGCTGAACACCCCCAACTCTCCCAATCTGGCTCCAGAGCTGCTCCAGCCCTCCCAGCAGCTCCATGCCCTCCTCTGGACTGGATCCAACATCTCCATATGCTTGTGTTTGGCACTCAAAGACAGTACCTACCCCTGCATTAGCTGATGTGCTGGTCAGGAAGCACTGAAGCTCCACAGTCTCTAAACTTGCTCCATCATTTTAACTCATACTCCTCCCATGTTCTTTCTGAGTTCCCAGGAACCATCTGGGCTGAAAATACTGATGGAACATTTAAAGGAGAAAGAGAAAGATGGAGTTCTGGGTGAGACATAGGGCTGCACTTTCTACCCAGAGATGGCAGACCTTGTGCCTTTGGACCATTTCATGTATCCCAGGCTGGGAAGGGTTGGACGATGTTCCTCCCTGGAGCAAAATGTGTCTCTGCATGTGAGGTTCATGCCATATTCCCATCAGCACAACCCTTTCAGCCTCCCCAAAGCTGCTCTCCATCTGCCTGGGTTCAAGGCAGAGCAGAATGAGGTGCATTTTTACTTTCCCTGGCCAGGGAGGCAGAGATGCTGAGCTCTGCAGAGGGATGGGGCTTGAAGGGCTCATCCTCAGCAAATGCTTCCCTGAGAAAAGAAGCAGAGCTGGCAGTGCTGAGCCTTGGCCAAAGCCTCCACCCCAAAATCAATCTGTGAACTCCATCCCAGGCAATCTGTGAACTATCCCCAGCATCCAACTAACTGGAAAAGGGGTCTTTGCCTTTACACCATGACCCCGTGTGGCATTGAATCCTCTCTGAATCTCATGGGGTAGGGAAGGGATTGTTAGGCTTCTTTCAACATAAATAGAGAAACTGAGGCACAGAGCAAATCACTCGAAGTAGTAAGTCCAAGGCACAGCTTCTCTGACCTCTCTTTCCTGGAGAGCAATTCAGAGGGAGGGAAAAAAACCCAAAACTTGGACAGCTCTGATTTATTCTAACAAAGGAAGGAAGCCTGAGCATCCCTCCCCAGATTTACAGCCACAACAGAGCTTCACCCAGAAATTTTATGAGTGCAGAGCAACATTCTCCATAGAGACAGAAAGCTTTATGGAGCCAAGACCCAATGTGCTCCTGCTGAATGGTCTGCTGAGACATTTTTCAAGCAGTCCTGATTTATACAAAGCCAGGAGAGAGCTCAGAGCTCCCAGCCCAGCCTCCCTCACCCTTGCTGAGGGATCCCTCCCCTGCCCCCCAAACTGCTTTAACTGCAGCCCTGCTGGGAGCCCTGCCCAGGGTCAAAGAGCTTCTGCAAGCACCAGAGCTCAATTGAAAGGTCAATGGATAGAGATGGAAACATGCCCTGGAAGAAAAGAATTCCTGGGTGTGAGCTCTGGACAGAGACTCTTTGTCTCCATCTGTTTACACCAGGAAAAGCTGCTGATATTCCCCAACAAGCTCAGCCAGGGCAGAGGCAGGTGATGGTTTTACAGCCTGTTCCTTCAGTGACCTTCAGATTATTACCTGACTGAGAAATTTAGTGTCTTGGGGAGGTCTGGATGGTTTTCTCTCCTCCCCACCACCCTGCTCATCCTTGCCTGCCTTGTAGGATCAGACACAGCTCTGCAGATCATCTCCCTCCAAGGCTGAGAAGCTTCAGCTTTCCTTGGGTTCAGCCTGGCTTGCTCCACCTCCCAGGGTCCCTAAAGGCACCCCAGGAACACTCTCCCCAGCATTGCTGGCACACACACTGCTTGCTTCTGATTTGGAAAATTCAGCCTCCCAAAGCAACCAGGGGTTGCCAGCTCCCTTCCAAGGTCAGAGATTCCTGGGGGTGAAAAAAAAAATGCAAAAGCAGCTTCAGCCCAGCGGAAGGTGAAGCTCTGGGGCATCCACTGGGGAGCAAGGGTACAGAAGAGGAAGCCAAAGCATTAAACCCCAATTGTGTGGAGCCAGGAGGTTGCCAGTTGCTTCTTGTGATCCCCTCTCCCCTCAAATCCTTGAAAAACCTTGAGCCCTTTGACGTGGGGTGACAGCTGAGGTCTCAGGGGAGCTGTGTCTATTCAAGCCATGAGCAAACCTTCAATGTCAAAATGTGAATTTTAATTCACAAAGGTGCAATGGACTCTGGATTCCACCTTTGTGAATTAAAATTCACATTTTGACATTGAAGGTTTGCTCATGGCTTNCCCACCCCCCAGATTTGCTTCACAGGATCCACAGGCTGGAAACATTCCCTGGCTGCAAGTTTTTGTAGATGGTCTAAGGAGACTGTGTGGGTCAAATCAAGGTAATCAACTCTCTTCTCCAGGGAGACCTTAGAGCACCTTCCAGTGACTGAAGGGGCTCCAGGAAAGCTGGGGAGGGTCTTGGGACAAAGGAATGGAGGGATAAGACAAAAGGTGAAGCCTTTAAACTGGAAGAGACCGAGACGAGATTTTAGGAAGAAATCCTTTGGTGTGAGGGTGCTAAGCCCCTGTCCCAGGTTGCCCCCAGAAGCTGTGGCTGCCGCATCCCTGGCAATGTTGAAGGTTGGATGGGGCTTGGAGCACCCTGGGCTGGTGGGAGGTGTCCCTTCCCAAGGCAGGGGTGGCACTGGATGTTCTCCAAGGTTCCTTCCAACTCAAACCAGTTTGGGATTCTGTGATTTTATGAACACAGAGCTATGGAGAACACAGAGCTATGAAGAGTAGGAGCCAGAAGGTTACCAAGGAAGATGTTTTTCTCCTGCAGCACCCATGCTGAAGCAGGCTGGGGGCAATGCATGTGATCACACATGGAGGCAATCCTGGGGGTCAGAGCTGCCTTTAGGCACCTGTACCCTGATAGAAAACTGTCCCCAGCTGAAAGAGCCCTGTACAAATTTTCACTTGGGCTTTAAGCCACCCCCCCCCTCCAATCCCCTCTTCCACACTCCCATCCATGATGCTAATTGCTATGTTGCTTGAATGGCAAAAATTCTGGGTTGTCCCCCTCTAACCATGACCTGCAGAGCCCTCTGATGGAATGTAGGAGGAGAGGGGTAGAAAAGCCTCCAAACCCCCAGACATTTGATAACAAGACCCAGAAGAGGAGGATGGCTCATGGTCAGGAAATAGGATCTCCTCTAATCCCCAGATTGTTCCTCCTGGGGATTGTTAACCAAATATCTCGTCCACAGCTTAATTGCAGCCAATTATGCCAGCAGGGAAATGTGCACCTTCATTGTCTGGACATAAAGAAAAGCTGAGCAGGAGAGCTGGATCAGTGTACTCAGAGAAAAGGTAACAAATGGGGCTTTGTGAATATCTTTTTTTTTCTTTTTTTTTTTTCCTATTGCCAGGTCCAAAACCAAAACAAAACAAAACAAAGAAAAACACAACAAAAAACCACACACACACACACAAAAAAACAAAAAACAAAAAAACAACAAAAAACAAACAAAAAAACCCACCAAACCAAAAAGAAAAATGGGGTGAGAGGTGATGAAGGGGGAACTGAATTTAGGTCAATCAGATTAAAAAAAAAAAAAACAAATAAACCACCAGGCAAATTAAAAAGGAATGGGTTTTGTTCAGACTTTAAGTGTTCCTTTAAAGTCCTTCAAACTGAAATGAAGAAAAGCCCTGACTGGAAAGGTCATGCTGAACCTGAAAAGAAAATAGCAGAGTCTTATTCTATGTGTTGTAGCTGGGGGAGGAGGAAGGTGTGCTGGCAGCATTATGGTCTCTCAATTGATGCTTTTCGCTGCCAGGGAAACACTGCCCCAGCTCCAGCAAGGCCAGGGCAGCCTCCAGACCTCTGGCTGCCTTGCTTTCCCATCCATGCTAGTGCATCCCAGCATCTCCCAGTACAGGGTGGCAAAGAGGGGATATTCTGCATGTGCCCAGAGAAGCTGTGGCTGCCCCATCCCTGGCAGTGTTGAAGGTTGGATGGGGCTTGGAGCACCCTGGGCTGGTGGGAGGTGTCCCTGACCATGGCAGGGGTGGCACCGGGTGGGCTTTAAGGTTCTCCAAACCAGTTTGGGATTCTCTGTAAAGCAGCTCAGAGTGCCTGGGCCAAGCCCTGGTGCTCAGTGTGCCCACAGTGTCCTGCAGCTTCGGGATGAGATACTTTAGGTTCAGGAACTGAACTGATTCCCCTCCCAGGATGAGAGGCTGGAGGGATTAGCCCCAGGTTGTTCTTCCTCTAGCAATGTGGGGATAAGACATTCTGGACCTGGACATGGCCAAGTCTTGGCAATTGACCTCTAAAAATCCAGAGAGCTCCACGGAGAGGATGGCAGCAGGTGGAGCTCTTCCCCTGGAATCTTTACACACTTGGTGGGATGAGAGGAAGCTCCAAGCAACCTTCTGCATGGTGAGATAATTGGAGGCCTTGAGCACTCCTGACCATTAAACTGCTCAGAGAACTGACTGTACAAACAGCATTCTGACCAACAGCTCCCCTCCCTCCAGCACATCCCAGCCCTGAGCACAGGCTGTATGGTTCTAAATGCCTGCACTGAGAGGCTGCCAATGCCTCCAGAGAGCTGCTGGGGTAGACCCGGTGCCCTCCTGCACACTGTCAGCAGGAAAATTCATAGTCCTGCCCAGAAAGGGGGGGGGTTAGGTGCCTCCCTCTCCTCCTAACCAGTTGCATGTTAGGCTACCAACTTGCTGGGTGGTTTGTCCCTTCCAACCCAAACCATTCTGTGGTTCTTTGACCTCCCCATCTGATCTTTCCCAGGTGTCCACTACAGCCCCAAGATCTCCTTTCTGCAGCCCAATCCTCATCCCCTGCAGCTGGGTCTGGCATCTGAGGAAAGGTGCCAGTTTTCACCAAGCTTCCTGACCCACCTTCCCATCCCCTTCCAGCTGGAGGTGGTTCTTGGAGGCAGTGGCATTGGCAGGGCTGGAGGGAGTTTGTCTGCAGGAGATGCAGCAGGAACAGCGCTGGAAAGAGTGGGATGCTCCCAGCCTGGCTGTCACATCCCTAGTATCAGGAGTATCAGTGATGCTGACAGTGGGGGAGGGGAAAAAATCAAGGTTACAAACTGAGCCTTATTGGTCTGGAGCTCTTGGAGAGCAATCAGAGCAGTTGGGATGCCCCGTTCTCCAGTTGGAGTGGCCACAATTCCCTAGGAAGAACCCGGAGCTCTGCACTCTGAGGACCCCAGGTGTCAGCATCTGATGATGCTCTGGTCTTGTGCACCCTGGGCTGGTGGGAGGTGTCCCTGCCCATGCAGGGGGCTTGGATCCTGATGATCTTTAAGGTCCCTTCCAATCCAAACCAGTCTGGGATTCTGTGATTCTATGACCTCCCCAGATGGTCTTCACAAGGATGTCCACTACAGCCCCAAGATCTCCTTTGGATGTTTCTGCAACCAAATCCTCAGCCCCTGCAGCTGGGTCTGGCACCAGGGGAAAGGTGCCAGTTTTCACCAGGCTTTCTGGCCCAGTGATATTTTTGGCATCTGTTTTCAGCTCTTCTGGCCAGCTGACATCTTTCATTCTCAAGCAGTGTTCAGACATTCTATAAGTAAATTTCTCCTCCAACACAAGGTCTGAATCTCCTTTCCCCTGCCCTGATATAAAGACCTGATATATGGGGAGAACAAAGAATTCAGCCTCACCCTCCAAAATGCTCAGAGGGGAAGTCTAGTGATGCAAGGAGCTGGGCAGAAGAATTTGTAGTATTTACCAACTGCTTAATTTCTTAAGGAAGTATTTGGAAAGCTCAAGTAATCCATTTGGGTTCTGTGTGACAAGCATCCAGCAAAGAAATCCAACATAGCCTGGGTGCAGAAGGCAGCAGACAACACAGTTTGCATGCACTGCCTGCCTCTGGTCACACCTCTTTGCTCTACAGCTCATTCTCAAAAGGAAGAAGTGTTGGGAGGGTGTTTGCTAAAAGCTCTATGCTCAGCCTCAGAGCAACACATGGTGAGAAACCAGAGCCATGACATCTTCCTGAGGGGAAGACGGGTGCAGAGGGATAGCAAAAAGCACCTTAGGACAGGCAGAAATCCTCTGCCAGGAAAAAATGAGACCAGCAAGATCAGTGGGCAGAGTAAAAGCTCTGTTTTGTGCTTTACAGAGTCAAGATGCCTTTTGTGTGCTTTCCCTCTACCCCCAAAATGCTCCACCAGGGCCATGAAGTGACTGCACGCAGAAAAAAAAGAAAAAAAAGAAAAAAAGGTTATTTCCACAAGTCTGTATTGCATTGATAATTAAGAGGCACCACTATTTCTTCCCAGCTCAATTACCTCAGGAGATGAGGGCATGGAAGAGGCTTCCTTTGAAACCAGGACTATTCCTCTTCAATTGGTTATTGATTATTCCCATTCCCAGCCCTCAGTAAAAGCCAGCGGAGATCTAAGACCCTGCAAAGACTCCCAGGGAAAAGGGGATTATTTATTGAAGCACTAGTCCAATAAAAGCCAACATGATGGTGTCTATTGATATTTGATTAGGGTTTTGCCAAGGAGACAGAAATTTGTTATTAAATAAAGCTACAACATAAAAAAGAAAAAAAAATGTCACTGCTGTCCCCAGCTGTCCCTGTGTCCATCTCCACCTCTGGTTTCTCATTGCCCTCTCCAGCTGCTCAGCTCTTTGAGAAACCATCTTTTTCATCAGGAATGTCAAACCCCCAGCCCAGCTGGATCTGACCTTGGGCTGAGGTGTCCCAGTGCCCCACTAATAAGACTAAATATGAGTTACTAGGATGGATTAGTCCAAGGGAGGGCAAGGAAAAGACAAAGGCAACTGTGGAGATTAGGATGAGGGGCAAGGAATCAGAAAGATTTGGTTTGTGGCTGAACAGAGCCGTAAGGGCTCAATAGATGAGGTGGGGAGCAGAGGAGCAAATTTTACCCTTTATTTGGGGTGAAATCCCGATCCCCTTTATCCACCCCAAGTTAGGTGTCAGGTTGAAGGTCTGGGAATGAAATGGAGCAAACCTTACAGGTGTGATCTGGCTGCTCATTAAAAACAAACAAAAAACCCCAGGCATCTGTCAGAAGTGTCAGAGCACCCAGGGCACCTCTGCAGGGCTCTAAGGGACATTTGGAAAACCTTCCCCCTTCCGAAGTGAAGCAGATGATGGCTGTGGGGTCATCCTGCACATCTGGAGACCCCAATCCTCCATCTCAGGGGTCCTCAGCCACAGAGAGGAGATTGCCACTAGGGCCTGGGTTGTTCTTTGGGAGGTCTGGTTACCTCTATGGCCCTTGGGGCACTTTGCTGGCCAGAACCCAGCTTACTTCAGAGGGAGATCCATGGGAGGAGCCCAGTCCTTCCAGGTTTTTCCACCGGATTTCATTGCTCCAGCACTGAATAGACTGAAAATGCAGACTTTGCTCCTTTTTCAGGTGTAGTTTTAGGTCTGATTCTGTCCACCCTAAGAGGGGTTACAGGGACAACATAAAGGAGAGCAGTCAGTACCCAGGAGCCCCCTCAGGGAAGTGTTTCAGCAGAGGGATTCCCAAGGGAGGTTCTGCTGAAGGCCAAAGGAGAAAAACCATGGCTTGGGAGAGTTAAAGGATGTCCCCCATCTCCTCTCCCTCTCCTGGCACTTCTCCTTTTCCAGCCTGTCCATCCCCAGGACTGTCTGAGTATAAGCCAGTTAAGCACAGAGCTGTTGGTGTCCACCTCTCCTGGGCATTGCGGTTTCTGATTCAGGTGGCAGAATACCCCTAAAACCAATCTGCTTTCCACCCACCCTATCTGCTGCCTTAAGAAAATCATCTCCTTGAGCTGGAAACCTTGCTGGGATTTTCAAGCCAGGGAGAAGTGGTTGTGTGCAGAGAAGCACAAACCCCCAGAGAGCTCAGCTCTTCACATGAGCCATTGTTTGGGGTGCTTGGGGTGCCCCAAAATCTGATGGTAGACGAGGAGGTGTGTGAGCAGGGAGAATGCACACAGCCCCCTCTTTGCCAGCTCTACTTTGCCAAAAATACCTGGAAAAGGTGCAGCACTCCTAAAAGATCTACCTCCAGCAGAGGACATGCTGCTGGGAACCAGGGCTGGAAGGCAAGAGGAGGAGACAGGCAGCAAGAGGCTTTCTGGCCCATCCTAGTATTCATAGATATGGATGAATATTTTACAAGGTTTAAAATATTTACGGTTGGAGTTGACCTTTTTTTTTTTTTTTTTTGGTTGCTGCTACATCACACATGGTTAGATGTCATCATTTCTGTGTGACATTTACTCATCTATAAAAAAGGCACAAGTGCCACTGAAGCCACTCCCCTGATGAGCTCAAAACCTAGGAGGGACAACCCTGAACAGATCCACATTGAGAACCTCTGCTCCAGGGAGAGGCTGAGGAGCTGGGGTTG
>JAAWXA010000055.1:1954300-1988421 GCA_038090715.1 Florisuga fusca
CCTTAGAGCTGCCCCCAATCCCTGAAGGGAACCTCCAGGAAGGCTGCAGAAGGACTTTGCATCAGTGTCCAGTGATAGGACAAGGGGAAATGGTTTTCAAATGAAGAAGAGGTCCAGACTGGATCTCAAGGGGAAGTTCTTCAGCAGGAGGGTGCTGAGACTCTGGAACAGATTGCCCAGAGAAGCTGTGGCTGCCCCCTCCCTGGAGGTGTTCAAGCCCAGGTTGGATGAGGCTTGGAGCAACCTGGGCTGGATGAGAGGTGTCTGTGCCCATGGCAGGAGCTTGGAGGAGATGAGATCTATGGTCCCTTCCAACCTAAAGACATTCTGTGATTCTATGATACAAGCAAGTTGGTGTCCCCCTAACCAGCTCCTTACCAAGCAAGAGTAACCATGTAGGAGCTCACTCCAAGACCTGAGAAGTGCTCCAGCTGAGAGTGATCAACTGGGCTGTGGGAGGTGTCCCTGCCCATGGCATGGGTGGCACTGGATGAGCTTTAAAGTCCTTTGAACTCAAACCAGTCAGGAAATCCATGGTTCCATGATCTCCCCCCCTGGTGTATGAATCTCCCATAGCTTGCAGCAGCCGTGGGGAGCAGCAGCACTTTCTCTTCTCCCACAACTCTGATTTTCAGGGCAAGATGGACTTCATTTGTATTCCCTGCAGGGCAGGAGTGGCTTCTGCTGGGTCTCAGAGATTCCTGCTGTGCTGTCAGGTGGTGCTGCCAGCAGGAGGAAGGCTGATGGAGGTGAGGAAGGGCTGAGTGGAAGTGGCAGCCCAGGCTCATGTCTGGGGATCAGGATGGATCAATGTGACACCAGGGGCATTTTGCTGCTGCACACCCAGCAGATCAACCTGCCCAGGGGGACCTTGGGGTGTCAGCATGTCCTGGGTGGCGGTGGACATGGGTGGAATACTCATCTCTGTGCTTTCAAGCTGAAAACAACCTGTCAAACTGAGCTCCTCTGCTAGGAGACGAGCCATGGCTTCCTCCTGCAGCCCCTTCTGAAACAACCAGCAGTGAGTGTTTGTAAAACCACCCCCAGGGATGCTGAGACCAGGGCAAAGCTGAGAGGTCCTCCTAGATCCCAGACATTGGCACAGACTGCCCAGGGCAGTGGTCACCATCCCTGGAGGGACTGGGAAGTTGCACAGACACAGTGCTTCAGGGTATGTTGGCAGTGTTGGGTTGTGCTTGTACTCGGGGATCTTGGGGCTCTTCTCCAACCAAGGTGATTCTGTGATGATGTGATTCTGTGATGCTGTGGGTGGACACAGCTCTCCAGCACATGAAGGGGCTCCAGGAAAGCTGGGGAGGGGCTTTTCAGCAGATAGGGCAGTGACAGGGCAGGGGGGGAAAGGTTTTAATTTGAAAGAGGAGAGATTGAGATTAGAGAGTAGGAAAACATTCTTCACCATGGGGGCAGTAAGACACTGGAATAGGTTTCCTAGGGAGGTTGTTGGTGCCCCATCCCTGGCAGTGTTGAAGGTTGGATGGGGCTTGGAGCACCCTGGGCTGGTGGGAGGGGTAGGGGACCATGGCAGGGGTGGCACTGGGTGAGCTTTAAGGTCCCTTCCAACCCAAACCAGTCTATGAAACACCCTGACCATGGATCCAAACACCTCACCTGCCTCCAAGCCTCAAATAGAATCCTTGGAAACCTTGGCTTGGCCATGGCATTGCCTCATCCCTGCTGAGGCCCAAGGAGGTGGGCAGGAGGCTGCTGGCCAAGCAAGGATGGGCTGAAAGGCTTCTCCCACTTCCCTGCTGCAACAATCCAGGAGCAATCCGGGGGGGGCTGACCTATACACTGGTGTGCTCAAGGTCAAAGGGTCAGGCAGTGGCAAAGGGGTTTGGCCATGAAATATTTAGCCCAATATCAGCACATCTGTGTGACAAATGTGCACTGCATGTCACATGCATCACAAGGGACGGACTTGCTGCTTAGAGCAGCGTGGAGAGTGGGGAGGGCAAAACTCCCTCCTGGCCTTCAGCCAGGCCTGGAGGAGGAGGTGAGAAGCTCTGTGCTAACTGCTATGTTCTTCTGAGATTCTTGACGGTTTAGTATTGATAGGAGAGGGCCCTGCATTCAGAGGAGGTTTTCTGTCCTCTCCATAGGGGGGACAGGAGCATCTCCAGGAGGCATGTGCCCCACCAGCCATTGTGGTACCCACGATGATGAAGCTGTTTAATAATGGAGCTGAAGCAAAAAGCTCAATTTATCCAACTGGGAGAGGTTCCTGGAGGTGCCCATCAGAATAATAACTGCAGAGGGTGGGTGCTCAGGGGGGGTCCTGTGCCAGGCTGCCATGTGGGGCATGGGAGGTCAGCCCAGGGCTAAACAAAACCAAACAAAAAAGGAGAAGTAAAGGAAATTATTAGAAATGCAGCCCTTACTTCTCTGAGACCCCCTCTGCATTGCTTTTACTCACACCTACGCACGCAGCAGAGTGCTGGAACAGGAGCCTGGCACCCTCCTGAGCAAAGATTAATAATACAAAAAGCAATTAAAAAACCAAACGGACCCCCCACACATACCCCCCCCAACCCAGACAGGGATTTGCTGTCACTTCCAATCAAACCACTCATCAGCATCCTCTTGGCTCCCAAATTGTCCCCAGTGCTGCTCCTGCCCCCTCTTCACCCCGCAGTTTGCAGCAGGGAGGTGAAGGATGGCAGCTCCTCCTCACCAGGGCTCTGGACCCCACCACCCTAACCCTAACCCTCCAGCCACTGAGGAACAGTTTGTGCTGGGCAAACTGGGCCAGTGAAACTCCCCCAGGGCTCTTCTTCTCTGTTGTGGGATCTCCTGACTGGGCTCTTGGTAATCTTCTACCCTCAAAACTTGTTACATTATTGTCCCTTGCATTGCTTCTCAAGTGGCATCAAAAGAACGTTTGTACAGGTGCAAAACTGAACCCTGAGGAAAGAGAAAATGTCAGACTTTGTGCCCTCTTCACCAAAAGCTGGCTGCAGGTGGAACAAACAGCAAGGTCCCAGAAACTCCGGGGCTCCCACTCCCTTCCTGGCCCCATCTGAATTTCACACGGTTTACAGAAAACTTCCCTTTAATTGAGCCCCCTTGAGATGCTGGGGGGTGAAGTGGCTCTGACACCCTTCAGAGATGCTCCCTCCCTCCCAAATACATCTCTCTAATCACTAGAATGATTGGCTGCTTCCTTCAGCCAGAGGAGCTAGGGTGCTGCCCAACTTTGTTGGCTGGAGAGGTGAATCCCCTCCTGGTGCTGCTAGTGAGTCCTGGTGTAGTTTAGATCACTCAGAAAATAAAGAAGAAAAAAAAGTGGCTCTGCACTCTACTTAAATCGCAAAACTGAAAGAGAGTTGGAAATACCCAGCAACAGGGGTGTCCTAGAGCTAACAAATACTCAGCACACAAGGTCTAGGTCAAGACATCTACAAAGAAAAGAACTTTTCCTGGACTTTTTTTTTTTTTCCCTTGCTCTCAAGAACTCCATCTCAGAGTGTGTGAAAGGCACCAGACAATCAGTCTGGATTAGTGAGACAGCTGATGAAAATGAGCCCCAAGAACAATGGTTGCTGATGATGAGCAAGATTGGATTTAGGTCACATTAAAACACTGTGAATAAATCATCCCACTAAAGACCAATTACACGGGATTCTTTGATTGACAAAAGGAAAGGGAAAGAAATAAACAACCTGATGCATTTCTGATGATTTCTAGGCTTCCCTTTAACCATTCTCTGCCTAGAACTAGGCACAACTTCTCCAACAAGAGTCTCGGAGCAACTTTCCTTGAGGCTTTTGAAGGAGTGGGGTGGGACAGAGCAGAAATAGGCACAAATGTCTTTTTCCAGTTTAACCTAAAGCAGGTGAGGTTGTGGTGCTGGCTGGCTGCAGCCTGGGAATATCTGCTGGCCCCTGACCCTCCCTTTGTCTAACAGCCTGTCTCTCCTTTTGAAAGCTCCCCTTTACACCCATAGCAGGTCTTTGTCTCTGATTTGCCTCTCTGTAGGCACAGAACCTGCAAACAGGAGCCTGGCTTGAGTCTTCTCCTGAAAATTCTGATTATTTTTTTTTTCTTCAGCTTGTAACTCTTCTTTCACAGGATGCTGTAGTTCGTCCCCAGGCAGCTTTTCCCTCCTCTGTCCCATCTTCTCCCTCTTGATGAGTCTGTTCCTCCATAACTTTATTAACCTTTATCTAAATTCAAGAGCCCCACTGAAACCAAAGGTTAAACCACCACCTTTTTTCCACTTTTTATTTATTTATTTATTTATTTATTTTTATAACCTTAACAAAGCCAGGATTCCATATTAAATAACCCTATAAAATAAAAAATAAATACAGGGACCTTGAAGCTGGGTGGCACATGTTCATCCAGGTTTATTGTGCTGGCTGTAAAGCATCCCAGAGCCAACAATGTTCATATAACCCATACAGCAAGGGTCTTCTTGTTTGCCAGCAGTTAGTGTTGTTTGATCTGTGTGCACTAAGCTCTTAAATATTATTTAAAAAAATAATCTCCCTATTACTATAACCATTCTGTTCCCTCTTTTGTAGATACAAAGAACAATCCAGGAAAAAAAAGGAAATTCCCCCTCTTAATGGTTGGATACCAAGCTCAGCCTGAGGAAGCCCCTGAGCATCACCGAGGCTTCTACCTGCTCCAAGCCAACATTTCATTCAAGACCTAACCTAGCACCCACCCTCCCAGCAGCCTCTCACCCCCACTGCCCAGATTCCCAGCACCCTAAGTCTCCCATTATCTATTTCATCTTTAAGGGCATCCTCAAAATCCAGGCTTGGGCACTTCAGAAACTCTTCTGCAAATGCAGGTCCCCATGTGCACATGCAGAGCGTGGAATGCAGACTGGGTCGGGGTGGAAATGACCTTAAAGCTCACCCAGTGCCACCCCTGCCATGGGCAGGGACACCTCCCACAGCCCAGGGTGCTCCAAGCCCCATCCAACCTTCAACACTGCCAGGGATGGGGCAGCCACAGCTTCTCTGGGCAAACTCTTCCAACATCCTAAGGGCCACTGGGCAGCAGCTCTCCTTTTGGAGCCTGATCCTTGAATCCTTGATCTCTACAAAAATTTTCCTTGGTCTTTTTTTACCTTGAGGAGTCACAGTTCACCATGTCCTCCTGCACTGGCACAACCTGGTGGGGACTGAGCATCTGTAAATTGTGTTACTGACCCCCCAGGCTGGTGCAGAAAGGTTCCTATTCTGGAATAAATATGCCTTTACTGCCTCCAAGGTGAAGGAGAAAGGATTAGTTACTAATCTTTTCTGATAGAGAAGAACAACTTAACAAGTGTATTGATTTTGGTAAATAAAGCTCTTTATGTCACTGCCTTGTTTAGATAAACACAAACATATATTTAGATAAACCCCCTATCACCAGCCCTTTGTGCTGCAACTCAGCAGCAGCCCTGACAGGTGCTGGGCCACCCTTGGAAGCTCTTGAATTCAGACCCCACCAAAAATATTGCTGGATTATCATAGAATCACAGAATGTCTTTAGGTTGGAAGGGACCATAGATCTCATCTCCTCCAAGCTCCTGCCATGGGCACAGACACCTCTCATCCAGCCCAGGTTGCTCCAAGCCTCATCCAACCTGGGCTTGAACACCTCCAGGGAGGGGGCAGCCACAGCTTCTCTGGGCAATCTGTTCCAGAGTCTCAGCACCCTCCTGCTGAAGAACTTCCCCTTGAGATCCAGTCTGGACCTCTTCTTCATTTGAAAACCATTTCCCCTTGTCCTATCACTGGATACTGATGCAAAGTCCTTCTGCAGCCTTCCTGGAGGTTCCCTTCAGGGATTGGGGGCAGCTCTAAGGTCCCCCTGGAGTCTTCTCTTCTCCAGGCTGAACAACCCCAGCTCCTCAGCCTCTCCCTGGAGCAGAGGTTCTCAATGTGGATCTGTTCAGGGTTGTCCCTCCTAGGTTTTGAGCTCATCAGGGGAGTGGCTTCAGTGGCACTTGTGCCTTTTTTATAGATGAGTAAATGTCACACAGAAATGATGACATCTAACCATGTGTGATGTAGCAGCAACCAAAAAAAAAGGTCAACTCAGACCATAAATATAACTTCCCAAGTCTAAACCTCTTCTGATTTGAAAACCGTTTCCTCATGTCCTATCACTGGACACTCTGATGAAAAGTGCCTCTTAAAGATGTTCCATATCTTTGCTCAAGGTGAGGAGCTGAGCAGAGGTCCCAGGATGTTTGCTCCAACCTGCCCCACCACAGGGGTTGTGCTTGTGAGGAATCAGTGCAATCACCCATTTTGTTCTCTCTTGCAATCCACTCTTACATTTACCCCAGGAGGGCACCAGCGTTTTGGTGCCAAATGAGTGCTGCAATCATCACCTGAGCCCAGGAAACCTTTACGAATTCTTCATGTTGTGGCCTTTGGCACTTTCTGCCGTACAGAGGTTATTACAAGTTTACTTACAGCTTTGCCATCAGTCCTGAAGCACCTGGGGATTTGGTTGATGTCACAGTAAAAAACCTGCTTCTTACAATGATATGAAATACTGCAGATCTTCAAGATCTTCAATCAGCTAGATTACTAGCTGATGTAACGCAGGAGTAAGGATGATTAGTCACAGGATGGGTACTTGAATATTCCTGCACTTATGCCACAGCCCTGAATAACCTGATACTACCCACAGCCTGACATAAACATAGCCTTGATTAACAATATTCTTTATCACCCCCATAATCACCTGGTCCCTGAGCTCAGTTCCATCTGACCAGATAAGGTTAGGAAGAACTCAGTTTTTAAAAGAGTGAATAGAGGATAAAGATAAGTGAAAGGCAAATCAATCAAAAGATTAAGATACTTCTATGAGTCACCTAACCAAGGCAAGATACAAAGTGAAAAATGAATTTGTCATTATCATGTAAGCAAAGGGGTAGGTGGTTTAATGAGGTATTTTATATTTTTTCCCAGGTTCTACCTACATAAAATTCTTTGAACAAGGAACTCCCTAGAGGAGCCCAGGCATTCAAGCCTCTCTCCCAACTGACACATGAGAAGACCAGCACAGCTTCCAACAAAACTGGATTCAACTTCCCAGCTCATTTGAGAGCAACCATCAAGCATAAACTAACACAAATATTTTTAAAAAAAATCTTTCAGGCTCTCTTTAGACATTGAAAAGCAATCTCAGCACTACAGAAATTCACTTGTCAAAAGACATCCTTTGAAGGTCACCTTAAAAAAAAAAAAAAAAAAATCCCAGGAGAATGCAAAGCATAGAGCAAAGACCAAAATGCCTTAAAAGGAACTTTCTCAGCTGTCAATGAGGCCTTTGCTATTGCTGGCAGCCACATAATAAAACCTATTCATAAAACTCCATTTGAAACAACGTAGGCTTCTTGCTGCCTCTGCTCCTGCTGGAACCTGTTCCAGGACCT
The DNA here is from genome assembly GCA_038090715.1 of Florisuga fusca. Lineage (NCBI taxonomy): Eukaryota > Metazoa > Chordata > Aves > Apodiformes > Trochilidae > Florisuga > Florisuga fusca. The sequence continues at coordinate 1,961,712 of JAAWXA010000055.1, forward strand.
CACTCCTCCAAGCTTCAAGACTTTCTAATTTCCGGACTGGATTTATTGATGGCCACTTTGTAATTATTTGGTCAGGGGCCAACTTCATCCCTTAGTCTTCTCCCAGGCCCTGCACTGTGCTTTCCACTCAGGCAGAGCCCTCACGTCTGCTCTTGGCCCTCCCTGGGCAGACCAGGATGGGAAGGGGGGGAGCTGGTGAAAGAGGTCCCCTCAGAAGGTCCCCCCATGACCCCTCTGCAGCAGATGAAAAAGCTGAACTGGCTTTTCCAGAGGGGAATCTGGAGTGGAGAGCTTGGCTTCTTGATTGGAATGACTGAAGGAGTCCCCTTTTCAATACCAGGATGGACTTGAAAGAAATTAAGGTGCCCAAGATGAAGTAGCCCCTTATGAACAGCTGTCCCCTGCTCTGCTTTTGCGTGTTCCCTTCCCAGAATCCCAGACTGGGCTGGGTTGGAAGAGACCTTAAAGCTCACCCAGTGCCACCCCTGCCATGGGCAGGGACCCCTCCCACCAGCCCAGGGTGCTCCAAGCCCCATCCAACCTTCAACACTGCCAGGGATGGGGCAGCCACAGCTTCTGGGGACAACCTGGGCCCCACACCAAACAATTTCTTCCTTATGTCCAACCTCAGTCTCCCCTCTGCCAGTTAAAGCCATTCCCCATCATCCCATCACTCCAGGCCCTCGTCCCAAGTCCCTCCCCAGCTTTCCTGGAGCCCCTTCAGGCACTGGAAGGTGCTCTAAGGTCTCCACATTGCAGCCTTCTCTTCTCCAGGCTGAACACCCCCAACTCTCAGCTGTCAGCCCAGATCCAGCCTGATTCCTCTGCTCAGCCAGCCTGGGAAAACAGCAGTGAACACCTCTGAGTGTTCCACCACATTCACAAAGCCATGGATTGACATCATCATCAGGAAGGGAAAACCTTACTCTGGGAGGCAAGCTCCAGGTTATTCCAGTCTCCACAGTGACACTGCAAGGCTGCAGATCCTCCTGCCCCACAGGAGATAAAATCTCCTGAGATAAGAGCTGGAGCTGTCATGCTGAGGAACAGAGAGCAGACAAGACCTTGGAGGTTTTAGCTGAATCTATCTCCCTACCCAGGTTCTACATCAGGTGGAGGTGTACAGCTGGAGAGAACAATATTTTTCTCCTCCAGCAACATCACAGAAAAAAAAAAATAAATTTCTACATTTTATGGCTCTCTCATAGGGTTTTACAGGCAGACAGGTACCTGGGAGCTGATGGGCTCCACAACACCTCCACTGCCACGATCTGAACAGCACTGTCAGAATCTCCCAGAGCAGGAAATAACTGAAGCAGAGACAAAGATCTTCAGGAAATTCTAGCAGCTTCAAGAGCAATTCTTGTATAAACTGAATTAATGTTAGGTAAGGAAATGTTGTATTTGATTTATTTTATTTTTTTAAATGGATTTCTTTTCTTTTTTTAGCCCCAGGACCATTTTAGTTGCGGGTGGTTTTTCTTCTGCTCCCAGTGTTTCATGTCATGGCTTCAGTGACAGCACTTAATATGACATGCCACTCTATGCAATGGTGACAGGAAGAACAGGAGGCAGTGGCTGCTCCTCCTGCCATGCCAGGGTGTGACAGAACCTATCCCACTGGGAAGGCAGGAAACCAAGAGTTTGTACTTTTGGTTTTGACCATTTCCCACTTTTGAGACAGTTCAACCAGTTTCTGCTCACTGCCTCACCTCCAGTTGAAGATGTCAAAGCCCTCGGCAAACACTAATAAATTAAAATTAAAATTCTCTTGTGGGGTGTTTTTTTTTTTTTCATATCTCCATTTAAAAGGTGGGTGGGAAAAGAGGGAGGAAGAGGACAGGGATGAAGGGACTACAGCTGTGGAGCTAAAATGGTTTTCCCAAGGCACTGAGTACATCCCCGAGCAAAACAGAACCTGCAGCTTCTGCTTCTTAACCCCACTGCTGAATTTCCCAGGGTTCACAAGCTGGGAAATGGCAACAAAACCAAGGAATGGCTGAAAAATAGAATATATTACGCAGACCTCAGTGCACTGTACCCCAGCCTTCCTCACCTGATAACCTTGGATGTCCAAAAATGCAACAGCCTTCACAAATGCCCCAAATATTCCACACCTTTAGTCACTGCTAACTCCTCCACAAAGTGCAGGTTTAAGTGCCACTTTGGGTGACAAATTTAGCCTGCCAGGGAGTGTTGATGTTACTGTTATTGAAGAAAATTACCCTTGCTGTTTTTGCAGCAGTATTTTAGGTGCCACGTGATTGTTGGGGTTTTTTGTTGTTGTTGTTTTTTGGTTTTTTTTTTTTTGTTTTTGTTTTGTTTTGTTTTTTCTGTGTGTGCAGGACAATCCTTTAGCCCCTTGTGTGGCTGCAGTTGGTTTATGCATAGATCTGAGACCAGAGCTTCCCAAGGCAAAACCAGAAGTGATAGAAGAGCTGTTAAGAATGGAAATTTCTCCTGCAGTGTTGCATTAAGATCTTGTGGCTTTCCAGGCAGGAAAATTCAAGCTTCCCATAAAATATGCATCTTCTGAAGGTCCTTACCAATGACATGCAAGAAAAACACAAGTAGGAATCCCCTGATGACCATGGATACAGCTCTGTGAAGGGCTTGGAGGAGAACCAGGGCAGGGAGAGCAAGGACTGGCAAGGTCAGGAGAGCAGCCCTAGCCCCAGCTTTCCCCACCATGGATTGTCCCAGCCTGGCTGCCTTCTCCCAGCCAACCCCACCATATCCTGTGGACTTTGGTATGAAGCCACGTGTGCAGGTCTAACCTTCAGCTCTTTCCTGGTTTCCCAAACAGCAGGTCCCAAATTCTTTAGATCCATGTCTCATTTCCTACCCTGAAACTCCTGGAACCCTATTCCAGATCCCTCAAATCCCAGGCTTGAGCAGCAAGGGTACAACATGCTGCCCAGTGAGGCTCCATGGACAACCTGCAGGTCATCATCCTTCACGTTTCATCAGGAAGGGTTACTGTAGCTCTCAGGCCTTGGGTGAGTGAAGAAATAGTATTGGCACCATCAACATGTTGCAACCCCCCTTCAGACCTCTAGACTTTGTCATTATAACCACACAAGCAGTCGTGGCACTCACAGGGGTTTGACCCTGTCCCCAGCAGGAAGTTCCTAGAGTCCTCTGCTATGTCCCCCTTCTCCTTCTCTAGGACACTTCACAGTCCTCTCCTCCCAGGACACCACAGTCTCTAGTCTCTCTCCATGTTACTGCAGATTTCTGTCCTATAATGCGCCAGATTTGAGCCAGAAACCTCATCACATTATCTCTGCCCTGTTCACCCATGGCTGTGGGAACCCCTGGCTCTTGCCCTTCCACCCCCAGGGCTTTCATGGGGACACCCAAAATGCTCAGGATGAGGTAATTTGCTCCTAATAGCATCTGACCCTCATGATGACCAAGGATTTAGAGGGAAAGGCAGGTATAGGTACAGGGCAGGCTGGCTTGGGCTGGGAAGACCCAAGGTGCTTCCTGTCTTCTGTGCCACTCCAGCAGTCTGATTTTCCCACATCTGGAGTCTGGAGAGGGGCATTCCAAGTGTTTCCCTCTTAGAAGGGCATCAGGAAGTAAGGACTTGAGAGCTGAGAAATCCTGGAGCTCATCTAAGTCCCAGAGCTTGAGAGATCCCTTTACATTGATTTCCTTTTATCTTCTCCCATAAATCAGCCTCTTCAACTCTTCTGTCCTTTTCTGTTGCTTTTCTGCTAACACCTTCCAATCCATCAACCTCCCTGCAAGGCCAAATGCCCACAGCTGAGCACCCTGTGCCATTCCCACCTCAACATAGCTGTTGCAGGAAAGGACTAAATCCCCTGGCAGCTTTCAAGTTGGGTGACATTTCTGACCACTTGAAAACGGAAAATCTCCTGCTCTACCCATATATATATATATACATATATATATATATATATATTCTGGCATGAAACCAAAGCTGATGGGAACTCTTCAGTCTACACCAGGCAGGTGAGACATGACACATCACTACCTGCTCCCTCAATCCAGATGTCACCAATAGAATTTTACAACATTCCTTCATCCTAAATAAGGCAGTAGATGTAAATGAGGACTGATATGTTGATATATCAACAGTTTCTATCACCTTCCCATCTGTTGCAGTCACAACAGATTCAAAGCTTGATGCTGATCCCCAGGATGATTTATGGTCTCTAGTTAATGTATTCCATGAAATACATGGAATAGTTCCATTGCTTCATGGAAAAAGACCTTGGAGTGGACAGTAAATCCTCCATGGGTCAGCAATCTGCCCTTGTGGCCAAGAGGGCCAATGGTGTCCTGGGATGCATCAGGAAAAGTGTGTCCAGCAGATCTAGGGAGGTTTTCCTTCCCCCTCTGCTCTGCCCTGGTGAGATCACACCTGGAATACTGGACCCAGTTTGGGGCTCCCCAGTGTAAGAGGGACAGGGATCTACTGGAGAGAGGCCAAGGGAGAGCTATGAGGATGATGAAGGCACTTGAGCGTCTCTGCTGGGAAGAAAGACTGAGAGCCCTGGGCTGTTCAGCCTTGAGAAGAGAAGGCTGAGAGGGGATCTGCTGAATGTCCATCAATATCTGAGGGGTGGGGGGCAAGAGGATGAGCCCAATCTCTCTCCAGTGGTGCCCAGGAACAGGACAAGGAATGATGGGTTGAAGCCAGAACACAGAAGTTCTACCTCAACATGAGGAGAAACTTCTTGAGTGTGAGGGTGAGGGAGCCCTGGCCCAGGCTGCCCAGAGAGGTTGTGGAGTCTTCTCTGGAGACTTTCCAAACCCCCCTAGATGTGTTCCTGAGTGTTCTGCCCTGGGGGATCCTGCTGGGGCAGGGGGGTTGGACTGGGTGATCTTTAGAGGTCCCTTCCAACCCCTGACATTTATGATTCTGTGATTCTATTTCTCTCTCCATAAGGAAGCTGTACATGAGAGTGTGGTCTCTGCTGAACCAACACGAGGAGGGCTGGGAGTGGGAAAAGTCATTTAGAAAGAACACTCTAAATGTCAAGTCTGTCACTTCTGTTATTAATATGTCATGAGTGAACTTGAGGTGATGCTGGCTGGGAGAGGAACGTTATGAATGGAGCAGTTAATATTCCTCCTGATGTCTCATTTGTAAATGTGTTAGAGAGACTGTAAACAGGAAAAAACTTTAGAGATGAATGAATTAAAGAGAAGGGACATGAAGAGGGAAAGAAAGGGGGGAGAAGGAACTAAATCACCACATCTGATGATGTCCCATAGGCCACCAGTTGGAGCTGAGGCTCAGCATGGGACAGGCAAGATCCATGGACCTGCTTCTTTCTTACCTTTTAGGTAACTCAAGCACCATCTTAGGAAACAGGAATTGATCTCAAGGAGGTCATTAAACCATACAGGGAGTTCCCATCCTCCTGGTGCCACTCTGTAACCCCACTCCAGGCACAGTTTGAGGTGTAGAATCTTCCAAAGGAGATCTGTAAAGGACAATCTTCCTGGGGCACAGGAACCATGCACACAGCATGAAGAGCTACCGGGAGGTCAGGTTGGAAAGGTAACTCCTCAGCACCCCTTTGGCCTCCTTACTGCCTGTTTTGGAGGCACCCCTGGAATCCTGCAGCTCTAGATGAAGATGAAGAGGTGGGAGTCTTGGCTGGGTGTTTTAGAAACATATCCATCAACAGGCACCACTTTGCTGTGGGGACAGAGTTCTGCTGGCCATGGTCTAGATGGGGATTTCTGGTCTGATAATGGATCCTTCTGGTCAGGCAGATCTCCTTTTGGAGTTTGCTTTTGAAGAAAGGGCATGAGATGCTGTTATTTCTTTGGATGTCACCATGCAGCTCCTAAAACCCAAGTCAGGACAACTTCAAAATACCCTGAAAACAGAGAGAAAATGTTAGAGCAAAGCAGGTGGCTTTAAAATCATACTTTGTATCCTTGTTTGGAGAAAACCTAGAGAAGTGTGAGCATCCTGGGGACAATCAGAAACTGCAGGAGCATCAGGGTGAGGATGGTAAAGGCTGAATCCTCCTGGGGGAAAACTTGAAGGATCTTTTTAGCCTGTCCCTTGGTGATAGGCACTGTACCAAAATAGAGCAGCCAGGAAACACAGTCTAAATAAAAGATGAAAGGCAGGCAGCACTGCACTCAGGTCACATCATATAGGAGCACTGAGCCTCTTCCATGCAAGCAGTCATTCCAGCACCTGAATGGCTTCACCTTCATCTCATTTTCCCACAGAGGGACATCTGAGAGCATCTGTGCTATGCTTGCCCTCCAATCAAACTGAAGCCTCGATGTGACATGGAAAACCATCCTGGAGTGTCTGTGTCTGGTGTGAGTGACAAACCCTCCCCCAGCAGTTCAACTTTGAGCTCTTCAAGCTTGCACCCCAGAGGATTCCTCATGTGATAGAGACTTTCACATGCTTTAAAGAGGTTTGGATGAAAAAGGGCCATGGAGAACTAGAGAGCTGGAATATCTCCCCAGTGCCTGGCATGAGGTCTTCTGTCAACAGGATTGGGATGCTCTGAACAAAAACCATGTTGCTTTTCATGCCTGGGATAGTCTAGGCCTGTATAAACCACACCAATCCAGTTTGTTCAGTCTCGAAGAGGTGAATTCAAGACCAGGACAAGTTTTCAGAGCAAAAAGCTTTAGGACAGTTGTGTCCCTCCTGCCTGTAGTGGAAGAGCTCAGATGACTACAAGAAAGCTGGTGAGGGACTTTTTAGGATGTCAGGTAGGGAAAGCTTCAAACTAGATGGATTCAAATTAGAGAACCAGAGGTTTAGACTGGAAGTTAGGAAGAAGTTCTTCCCCATGAGGGTGGTGAGATCCTGGCACAAGTTGCTCAGAGAGGTGGTGGATGCCCCATCCATCGCTGGAAGTTTTTAAGGCCAGGCTGGATGGGGCTCTGAGCAACCTGGGCTGGTGGGAGGTGTCCCTGCCCATGGCAGGGGTCGGACCTGGGTGAGCTTAAAGGTGCCTTCCAACCCCAAAAATTCTCTGATTCTATGACTTGGCTCTAGGATGGCTGAGCAGAGAACCAGAGAGGAGATCTGACCCTGAGCAGTCCTTCCCAGAGCCACCAGTACAGCCATAAGGGACTGATGGAGTCCAGGCCCTGTGACCAAGCAGGGCAAAGACACTTTGGCCAAAACACTGATTGCTGTGTCATGTGGAAGCAACAAGAAAGGCCAGACAATTTCTCCATGCTGGAAAGCCAGATGAGACGGACTTAGGGTCTCCAGGAAGGCAGATGAGATGGATTGACAGCCTGAGGGTCATAACTAGAGGAGGAGATAAAACACAGAGGAAAATCTTCCCTTGATCTGAGCCTGTGAAGCATGAATAACAACCTTGCAGGCTTGGCTGTCTGCTGTCCTCTCCCTCCATTACCAGGAGCCTTCTGGGAGCCATTGAGGAGGCACCACTCTCATTTATTCCTTTGTTTACAGGGCCTGGTCATTATTTACTGAAGATACTCGATGCCTCAACAGCATTTGAAACAAATAGGAAGCACTGAGTTTGTAAAGAGCTAGTCAGAGATGATAGAGACAAAAAGGCCCCCAGTAATTGCTCCCATCTATCATCCTGGTTCCTCTGCTTTGCCCCCACCAGGCTGTGAACACAAACCATGGGCAATGCCCAGCTGGAGATGGGGTGGGTGCCATCCCTCATTCCTGCTTTGCAGCAACACGTGTGATTTCTTTCAAAGACAAAAAAGGTGGAAGCAGAGCCCAGGTCATGCTGAAGATGGACTTTGCAGTGAGACGGGGCTGAAGTGAGAAGTTTTGGTTAGGGATAGGAGGGAGCACGAGGCTGACTGCAGAAACACGTGTGAGGATGTGCACACACCAGTGAGGGACTTTGGACAATACACATAATGACAGGATGAAGGGTGATGGCTTTAAACTGGCAGAAGGAAGGTCGAGGTTGGACATTAGGAAGAAATTCTTTGGTGCGAGGGTGCTGAGCCCCTGGCCCAGGTTGCCCCCAGAAGCTGTGGCTGCCCCATCCCTGGCAGTGTTGAAGGTTGGATGGGGCTTGGAGCACCCTGGGCTGGTGGGAGGTGTCCCTGCCCCTGGCAGGAGTGGCACTGGATGAGCTTTAAGGCCCCTCACAACCCAAGCCATTCCATGATACCATTCCATGTACACAGTCACATTCTTCCCAAAGTGGTGCAATTGTTTGCCACAGCCCAACTCTGCAGCTCTCCATAAATCAAACCCATTGCAAAGCCCCAGTGCAGTGCTGGGAGGTCTTCCCTCAAGTCTGATGAAGGGTGGAGCTACTCTTTCAGGAGACAGGTGGCTGTAGGAACTTCATACAAACCACTTCTTTGTGGCAGAGCTAATGAGTCATGAAGCTTCTACCCTTAACTCTGCCTTAAGTTGCAAAGTGCTCCCAGCAGGGTGCAATTAAGCGAGGCTGGTGATAATGAGCATTGAAGAGACTTTTATCAGCTCTTGGATGAGTAGTAAAAAGCAGCTGGTATCCTCTTCTCTGCATCACCTCATGCCCCAGTCTCCTCTGGTTTGTGGTTTCTGTGATTGCCACCATCAGCACTCCTGCCATGCAGGAGCCAGGAGGTTCCCCTCCATCTCTGGAGCCCTTGACTGCCAGACAGGCACTTTCAGTGTCACTTGCTGTTTCCACTGCCTCAGACCATGAGATGTTCACCAGTTCCTCTGCTGTGTCCTCACCTCCAGTAGCACACTCAAGGCAGCGCCTGCTGAGAACTTGTCATCCTAAAGAGATGAGGCCAGACAGTAGGAAAGGACTAAACTAAAACCACAGCCAGCCAGTAGCAGACTCAAATCTCTAAGGTGTATTTATCCTCAAATCGCTAAGCTGTGTTTATCCACCTCTGGTAGTTATTTTGGTCTCACATTGTAGTCTCAGGAAGTTTCATGGTTTACTCCAGCTGTGCTATTCCCGAAGTCTGCTTTAAATAAAGATGAAGTATCCTGGAGTTCCCTGTTTGTCTCCACAGACCATCCAAGGCACTGAGAGGTCTGGATTAGATGGGGACACTAATGAAGGTGAGGTGGTTCCCATCCCTGGTTTAGCAAAGCATTAATTCTTCTGTCTGTACAAAGTGGGCAAACCAGCATTGCAAGAACAATATATTCATTAAACTGCACCAACTACCTGCTGTCTTTTGTCCATTTCCCAGAGCCTCTGCTCCTCAGTCCTGAGGCTCAGCAGGTGTTTTCTAACACCAGTGCAATGGTCTGTTAGACAGAGGGGGGTCAGGATGTATCTCAAAGACACATTATACAAAACATCTGAAACTTTTAACATCAGAGAAGGCCATGGCTGAAGATGTGACCTAAGACTAAAGCAGCCTGGGATCAGGGAGAGCAAAAATTATTATATCCTCCACACTATTCCTGCAGCTGGAAAAGCAACCCTCTATACTTACCTTTAGTTTGCCTTCACCTATGCTTTTTTTTTTTCTCCTTTCTAATACAAACTACAGCTTTCCAAATTGTTTTCTTTTAAGCAGCTATTAAGAATGAAGGGTTAAAGTTGCCACTTTCTGTCTGTAACACAGTACAGTGTAACCAGCAGCTAAAATGCAGCAGGTCAGCCAAAAGGGCAATGAGTCTCCAGCAGTCTTGCAAAAAAATCACCGGGGTGTACTAATGCATCTTCTTGAGCAATGTCTGCACCAGTGAAATTCTGCTAGCTGAGGTGGTCCTTAATCAAAGAAGTAGCTATTACCTGTGACATAACCAGAAATTTGATGGTTTCCCTCATCAGCAGCAGGTGAAGGAGAAATGCTCTACCAGAGGGGCTTAAAAACCCCTCTAAATCTGCAGATCAAAGCCTGTGAGCAGAGTCCTGGTAGAGGGGATGTCTCCCCCTAAAGTTCCTTCAGCCTGTAGCCCACAGAAACACACACCCTGTTACCTGAACCATCACACAAGGTCGGACACTTCAAATGAAAAATCTGGGGAAAAAAGAAAGAGGGAAATGATAAATGAAATTGAGCAAAAGGTGCTGTTTCATAGCAGGCTCCAACCATACCTGATAGAGACAGGGCTGCAATAGAAACGTCACCTTTTAACAAGGCATTTCATCTGATAAATCAGTTCCCTCTCTTGTCAAATTAAATCCATAGCCTACTTAATCAGGAAAGTCAAAGCCAGATCCACTGTCCCAGGGGAAGTTTTCTTGGAAGCAGGTTCTGTCTCTGAGACTGCATGCTAAAAAAAAAAAAAAAAAAAAAAAAAGAGAGAGAGAGAGAGAGAGGAAGGAAAGAGCAGTTCAGTTTCCCCACAGTAAATTATTTAGATTGGGGAATTATGAACTGACCCATTTTTCAGATTTCATTTTTAAGCAGAGAGAAGTAAACTTTGTTACCAGTATATCTGAGTTCACATATGAGCTTCAAGAGGTACTCCAGGATTACTGTGCACGTAAAACAGGAGGGGAACAGGCTGGGGTGAGCCTGTGGTATCTATCCTCGGAGGAAGTTTTGAAAATCTGGATCAGCCCCTGAGAGGATGTCTTCTCACCTTGATCTTTTCCAGCAGCACGTGCTGGAAGGGTGCTAGTGGGGAAACAGGAACAGCTCCCAGGTCCTACGTCTGGTATATGTTTTGAGCTCTTCTTTATGAATGGATCCTTTCATATAGAGGATGAATCCCTATATAATAAAAGCCAAACAATGCTCACAAGGAGGAGTGGCAGGGGTGAAGAGCAAATAAGAGAATAAACCAGGACCAAACCCCAAATCTGAGCCACCAGAAGTAAATACTGGGAAAGATGCTTTGCTGCCTAAAAATCCAACCAGCCTCTGGGAAGGAAGCAGCTGAAATTAAAGCAACCATTTTGGAGATCAAGAAGATGCTGAAATTACTGTTGAACATTATCCAAAAAGGCAGATAATGCCTAGATTACATCTTCAAAGTTTCATCACCTGAAGCTAAAGGAGAAAGAGAGAGGGGGGAGTGCAGGCTCACAGGGAGAGAGATTTGGTTTCCTAGGACTGTCATAAGCCACATTGACTTGGACTCCAATCTCTGGTATGTTTAATATGTAGATTGACTTAGGCTTTCTCAGTAATTTAAGGAAAAAACATCTGGGGAAAAAAAAAAAAAAAAGAAATCTTAAGTAATTTAAAGTTGCTGCAAGCAATGGCAGCAGAAGGTCAGGTTTTTAACACAGGCAGAAAAGTGATGACACAGTAACTGGAAAAAGGCCAGATTTGTGCAGAGGAAGAGGATTTCCTGCTTTATTACCATCCATTGTAACTTGCTGCTTGCTTTTAAACAACATCTGGAAGCCTGGGTGGGAAGGCACCTGCCCCTGAGCCTCCAAGGTTTTCTTCTCACCCCAGGCTCATAGCAGCACCTACAAGGGAGGAAGGAGCCCGTCTGGCATGACCCAAGGTAACGATTCAAAGAGATGGATTCTCACTGCTGCCACTCCCAGAAGAAAATTAAAATCTCTCCTTCATCCCCTCTCCCTGGCTTGTCTGGTCTGGGGCCAATGCAGTGAAGCATTTAAATGACTGCTTAACTCCCATTGATTTGGAGGGGATTATGCACACTGCCTGAAATTAAGAGTGCTTTTAAATACATTGCTGAACTAAGGCCTGAAAAGCATGTTCTGCAGGGGGAGTGGGGCTCTCCATGTAGTTTTTTTGTTGGTTTTTTTGTTGTTGTTGAGTGCCTGGCATAATGAGCCCCAAAAGAAGCCAAGAATGTATTTGGGAATAAAAAATTTGAGGTTTTTCTCTGCTTTTTGTCCAATGGCAGAGTGAGATTTCTGCCCCTTCCTGTGCTGATGGCCACAGTAAGGTGGTGATCCTGCTTGTCTCAGGGACACAGGGTTGCAAAGATGATGATGAAACCATGCAAAGAGAAATCAGACTAAATCAGCTGAAGTTGTGCAGTCAGGAGCAATTCCAGATCCAGCTGCATACAGTCGAGATACAATCCCAGCTCCAGGTCCCCCTGTGTCTAAGTGAGCTTGGAGATGTGGCTGGATGAGCTCTGCACCTTTTCTGAGGAAGGAGGAAAGCAGGATATACAGCAGCTCTGGCACTGATATGGGCAGCTGGGAAACCAAAGGCACAGAAGGTCAGGTTTAATCAATCTCAAGTCACCCCATCTGGAAGCCAATTCCCACGCCAGTGATTGCCTGATCTCAGCACAATTCTGAGCTACAATATGTCCATGATGAAGGAACATGCAGAACCTCCAAAACACTCAGCTGAGCATCCTCAGAGCCCACTTTGACCAACTCTGGAGTTATTTTCCAAGGTGCAACAAAAGGCACCTTCCTGACCTCCAAGTGAACTTTGATCCCTGGAATGAACAAAGGATCCCAGGAGACACTGGGATCCTTTGACTTTATTTTTACAAACTGAGAACCAGAAGGCCAGCATGGTGGCCTGACCCATTTTAAACATTACTCCACAAAAGCTGAGCTACTTTTGCTGAACATTTCCACCAGCTTTCAAACTGAAGTAAGAGCTAAGCTTGGGATGTTTCAATCCAAAGATAAAACACTTCGAAAAATGACAAATGATTGAAACCTGAGGCTCACCGTGGGGAGAGTGCTGCAAAGGGGGTTGTGCTTCCACCACCCACCTGATTTAATCTCTTTTCCTATAGATTTCTTTCTGATCAGTCGTTGGCACTAAGTAACCACATTTTAGTATTAAAACCACAATTTGTTCCCAACGCAGTGGCTACAGGAATGCCACATCCTATTCTTAACCAGCCCATGATGCACTGACAGGGAGCCAAGCCCTGGGCTCAATTACAGCAAAGGAAATTCCCAGCAACCCAGGACACAGCCCTCTGGGAAAGGAGCTCACAGACACTTAGAGCTTTTGAAAATCACATTGCAAGGATTCGTGTACACAATGATAACCAGGAAAGCTGTCAGCCAGGGCAGGGGACTGTGTTTAGGAGGCACTTGCCATCAGACTGGAGTTGGTGAAACCATTAGGAGCCACCAACAAGGAGATGGAGGTACAGACGCTGACCTTTTCTCTCTCATGACCAATAATAGGACCCAAGGGAATAGTAGGAAGATGTGCTTGGGGAAGTTTAGGTTAGATATAAGGAAAAATTTTTCACCCAGAAGATGGTTCAGCAGTGGAAGAAGCTCCCTAGGGAAGTAGTCAAAGCACCAAACCTGCCTGAGTTCAAGAAGCATTTGGATGATGCTCTCAGGCACACGGTGTGATTCTGGGGGTGCCCTACACAGGGACAGGAGTTGGACTTGATGATCCTCATGGGTCCCTTCCAGCTTGGCAGATTCTATGATTCTGTGATTCTAGATGTCACTGCCCGTGCTCCAGATGACAGAAATTTGACAAATAGGGCTCCTCAACCAGCTGCGCACATGCTAAAACACCATTTTCCAGTGGCATAAGTCCAGGAGTGGGAATCAGAACTCTTGGTGCTGTTCCTGTCACCATCCCTCTGCCCAGGCTGGGACCAGCCCCTTCCTCTTCCCATCCTGCAAAGCACTGAGCCCTCCAGCTGGGAGCCACACTGCTGAGCCCCAGCATCAAACACCAGCCACAGAGCTTGAAAGACAAAGTCCTGGAGAACACACCCACCCCCTCCCAGCAGCATCGAGCACTCCCAGGCCCTCCCTGCTGCAGCTCAGGCTGCCAGAGACTTCAAATGAAGCCGTGGGCTCCCTTGCGTGACTCCCGCTCCCATGTCCCCCAGTGCAGGGCAAACCCCTTGCCAGCCCCACAGGCTCTGGGTGAGGATGTGCTGGGGTTTTCCCGGCCACCACAGAGCTCTCATTGTGGTGGAAACACAATGGAGTCACCACAGAGCACATGGGCAAAGAGAGGGCTTGGGGAGAGTGGTGGCTTTGATCTGCTGGAGCTGACTGGGGGGGTGTTAACCCCTGGGGCTCAGCTCGGTGCTGGCTCCTGCCCTTGGTCTCCCCAAAAAAGGGGGATTCATCTGGCTGAGCCTGTCTGACATGGGAGATCCTAAGGGGAGCTGGGAACCCCAAGGCAGGGGGCTTGGGGTTTCCTTCAAGTACTGGGAGAGGTGCCCACCCCCCCTAGCAGGTATTTTGTAAACTGAGTGTTCCTCTGCTGCTTTCCATTCTCCCTTCTGAACACTTCAAACCTCAGAATTGAGGAATCCCTATTTCTGAGCTCCTCTTATTCATAAAACCACAGAATTCCAAACTGGTTTGGGTTGGAATAAACCTTAAAACTTATCCAGTGCCACCCCTGCCATGGCCAGGGACACCCTCATAGCCCAGGGTGCTCCAAGCCCCATCCAACCTTCAACACTGCCAGGGATGGGGCAGCCACAGCTTCTGGGGGCAACCTGGGCCAGGGGCTCAGCACCCTCACACCAAAAAATTTCTTCCTAAAAACGAATCTAAATCTCCCTCTCTCCAGTTTGAAACCATTCCCTTCCATCCCATCAAATCTATCTTTATTTCAGCACCCAGAGGCAGACATTTCTTGAGCTACAGCCATGGCACCCTTTACCTCCCCACTGCCCTAAGCCTTCCACCCACCTTCTCCCACACAGATTCCTTTTCTATCAGGCCATAGACCTCCCATTGGACCTCTCCAACTTTATATAAAATCCCCTGAAGTAGATGAGCCTTCCTTATCTCCATGGAGAGGGAACATGGTGCTGGGGGAGGAGGAACACAGGCTCTTGTAGAGGATGTTTTTGATACTTTTGTGATTTTTTTCTTGATGCCTGCATGACAGGGGATTTCTAGGAGGGAGGCCAGGCATGGTAGGATCTCATCACATGTAACATCTCCTGATGTCAGCATCCTTCTGCACAGGGTGCTCACAGAACACCATTGGTTAAAGCAGTGTAGAGCTCCCAGAGAAGGGAAATTGCACCTGGACTGTCGTTCATCTGCTGCTGACTCTGATATGTAGAAAAGCACAGAGTGCCTGTGAGGAGCTGGCAGGCAGCTTCTGCAGGATTACAGCAGCAGACTCCACAGCCAAACCATTTCCAAGGCTTGACATGCAAAACCACAATTTCGGAGCCTGATGTTCAAAGATATTTTTTCTCCAGGATCCTGGCCAGCAATGAGAGGAATTGCACATGGGTGGCAGGGCTAAGCTTCAGGTCCTGAAGCAAAAGTCTGAGAAGATGCAGCTCATTCTGAAGGGATTTATTCCAAGGCTGTGCCAGAGCACCCTTGTTGGTGTGGGTTAAACCCGGGCTTCACCCACCATGGCCAGGAGCCCATCGCTGCCATCCCAGCGGGCAGAGCCTTTGCTCCTCCATCTTCCGTGGAAAAGAGCAGCCAGGAATGTCTTGCAAGTCAGTTTTTTAAGACAAAGAAGGATCAGGCAGGGCTGGCATTATTGCTCTTGTTTTACAAGCATCTGTTGTTGTGGAAACATCTGAAAAGGAGCCCAGCTCAACACCAGGCACCCTGCGCAAAGCATCCTCTGTCAGAGGCGGAAATCTCAGACACGTGTCTGAAAAAAGACTTGAAAGGTTTTGGGTTTTTTTGATGTTGTATTGCTGGTGGTAATTTTATTTCCAAAAAGAAAAAAGAAAAATTAGAGGAAGAGACTGTTTTGTTTTGTTTTGTTTTTCCCCCAAGAACTCACCCAGATGTTTGTGGTTTGGGATTTTTATTAATTTTCTTTCTTTCTCTTTCAGTGTCTGGTTAGTCTCATGTATATTGAAATCTGCCCATCTCACACAGACCAAGGGGGTTCAAAGGGATCTGGAGAGCAGCAGTTTCTCCAAAGCTTTGCTCTGCTTCCCTGCAAAGGAGGGGGGAAGAAAGTGGGGGTCAGAGCTGGAAGGGTGGATGCTCTCTGAACCAGCTTAGTTTCTGGCCACAAAATACAGAGAAATAGAGCTTAAGGTTTTAAGTTTTAAATTAGAGAAGAGCAGATTTAGACTGGATGTTAGGACAAAGTTTTTTCCCATGAGGGGAGTGGAACCATGGAGCAGGCTGCCCAGGGAGGTGGTTGAGGTCTCATCCCTGGAGATGTTCAAGATGAGGCTTGAGGAGGCTCTGAGCACCCTGATCTGGGTGAGGGTGTCCCTGCTGACTGCAGGGTTTGGGCTGGGTGACCTTGAGAGGTCCCTTCCAACCCAAACCATTCTATGAATCTATGATTAAAAGGAAGGAGGGTGACAGACACGCTTGGGGCTTCTCTCCAGTATACTGCTCCCAAAGTCTTCAACAGCTTTTTGGCTGCAGGTAGAAATTGCAGCTCATGCCCCAAACATGAAGTGAATCCTGCCTCTCATCAGGGCAGGGTGTGGCTGTCCCAGGTGTCACTTCTCTTCTGGAAACACTTGTACCAGAGTGCTAATTCTGTGGAAGGTGGAGAAGGGAAAGCTTTATGACAACAGGGAGAAAAAGCCCAAGAAAAGCAGTAGGCATTGAAATGAAATTCAGGGTATTTAGGACCAGTCCTGGTGCAGTGGCAGGAGCAGGAGCCTAGAGAGACACAAGCTTCCAAATTAATTGAATTTCCCTTCCAGAACTGATGCCACCACATCCCAAAAGGCATCATCCATCCAATGGGTTGAACTGACACAGAAAAGTGGGTTTGCTGCTCCTCAGAGGGACACCAGAAGGACTTGGTCACTACTTGAGGGCCAAACATTGCTCCCCAGCATAGGGCATACTCAGCCACCCAGCAGCCTTCAGAGCTCCAGTTAGAGCTAGTCTCTGTTTTCCACCCTGAAACAGAGTTTGACCTGAAAGAGCATTTAATCACATTTTCCACCAAGCCAGGAAATGTCAAATGACAGATGAGCCAAGCTCAAGCAGACACTCTGCACTCATGAGGAAGAAGAACAGGAAATTACCCCCAGATTATCCAGAGGGGAAACCTTCTGGCTCTCTATAGCTACCTCAAAGGGGCCAAGTTGGGACAGGCTCTGCTCCCAAGGAACAAGTAATGGGACAAGAGGAACAGCCTCAAGTTGTGTCAGGGGGGGTTTAGGTTGGAGCTGGGGAACAATTTCTCAATGCCTGGAAAGGGTTGTCAGGGCCTGGCCCAGGCTGCCCAGGGCAGGGCTGTAGTCCCCATCATCCCTGGAGGGGTTTCAGAGCCCTGGAGATGTGGTGCTGAGGGACATAGGGCAGTGGTGGCCTTGGCAGTGCTGAGTTAATGGTTGGACCTGATCATCTTAAAGGTCTTTTTCAACCAAACCAATTCTGTGATTCTATGCAGATTGTAGGAAATGGTGCTGAGGAAGCTTAACTATCAATTGGGCTGGTGACTCGTGTCCTCTTGGCTCAGCAGTGTCAACTCAGAAAAAGAGAACTTTGCTGCTGCACTCCCAACATGTCCACCCACCTCGTCCCCTTCCATTCCAAAGGACATGCTGGATCCAGGCAGCTGAGCTCAGAGGGACTGGCTGGATCATAAACCTGTCAGCAGCTCAGCAGAAGAAGATGCAAAGCCTCTCAGAGGTCAATAAATAAAGTCTTGGGAACAGTATCCTCTAGCAGGGAATATGCAAGGCTGGAGAGAAGGAGGAAAAAAACCTTCCTGGTCTTCACATGCATCACCAGTAGACATTCCTGAAATGGATCCAGGCATGATAGATGTTGCTAACTAGGTATATTTTTCACCAGGCTAATGAGGAGATGTTTAAAATCTTAACACGGAACCCCAAATAATTCAATGAACAGGACTGGGGTGGGTGAGAGAACTGGAAGGAGTTGAGTTCCCAGCTCTGAGATAGCCCTGCAGTCTCTGAAGCATCACATCATCTGTGTTGGCAGCCCCATATCACTTGACCATGTGGGTTTGGACCCTATGGGTGGGTACTGTTTGTCCAGCAGTGGCCAGAGGCCCCATCCTGCTGTCCTGGGACTAGCAGTAGTGTTAGGCTGAAGATCCAGATCCATGATGCTCTTGGGGCAAGGCAACCACTTCATGGACCTCTTTCAGGGTTCTGACTCCTGAAATCCTAGTCCTCAACTCCCTCCCCTGCCTTTTATATATATATATAAGTTCCTAAACACTAAGAAAACACACTGCTGCTGTTAGAGACCTTTGCTCTTTCCTGTGACTGTGATAACCTAGGATAAGAAAAAAAGGTGGGGAACTGCGGGTTCTTTCCCCGCATCCCTCTTAGGGTTGAGCTTCTGGCTCCCTCTTCCTGGTGCTGTCAGCTCCAAGAACCCCACAGGTCTGCATATCCCTGCAGGACACTTTCCTTCTCCAGGGAAGTGGCAAGGCTGGATCTGACCCTTACAGCAGGAGGAAGAGACTCATCCCATGCCCTGCTCTCTCCTGTTCCCCTCTACCCATTCCCAGGACTGGATACCTGCCAAGGAGCAGACAATTTAACACCAAGTGGCTCTCTGCTGTTTCCATCAGGATGGGGAACACAAAAGGCTTCACTGATTCTCTGAGCCTTGCTGGTTTTGCACCTTGACAAGAATTAGGAAAGAAATCTCATTACAACCTCCTCCCTTCCCATCAGCCTGGCATGGGGGCTGCCTGGGCAGCTTGGTGACCAGCACCTTGCTTGTGAGAGCCTGAAGGGTGACAGCAGAGCTGTTAGAAATATGATTTTTTTTTTTTTTTCTTTTTTGTAGCCATGGCACTAGTGTGGAAGCAGGAGGAAGGCTGGAGGATCAACCAGAGGATGCTGCTGCTCTGGAAGGCGGTGGGACAGAGCCAACTGTGCACCCCTGCCTGCTGCTGGGGGCAAATTTCAGCTCCAGCTGCAGCCAACACCTGGAGAAGGTTGTGGTCTGGGTTCACCAGAGTATCTAAGTCCTAAGGGACAGCTATTCTCTGTAGGTCCAACTCTATAGGGTGCAGCAGAGGGCTTGACATCCATCAACAGGCTGGAAACCTCCTTCCAGGCAGGGAATGGGGACTCTGTGCTACAAGGTTGGCTCCAGGCCATGCTGGGGACCTGCTGGGGATCTGGGTGGCTTTTACAAAGTGTCACCATGTTAGATTTAGGCTTTCCTTCCCAACCCTGGGGGGAGCATCCTGGTACACCTGTAGGCATCCTGGCCTCTATCAGGAACAGAGTGGCCAGCAGGTCCAAGGAAGTGATTCTTACCCTGTATTCAGCGCTGGTGAGGCCACACCTCAAGTCCTGTGTCCAGTTCTGGGCCCCTCAGTTCAGGAAGAAGATTGAGGTCCTGGAGCAGGTCCAAAGGAGGGCAACCAGGCTGATGAAGGGACTTGAGCACAGATCCTATGAGGAGAGGCTGAGGGAGTTGGGGCTGTTCAGCCTGGAGAAGAGGAGGCTCAGGGGAGACCTCATCACTCTCTACAACTACCTGAAAGGAGGTTGGAGCCAGGTGGGGGTTGGATTCTTTTCCCAGGCAACTACCAGCAACACAAGAGGGCATGGTCTCAAGGTGTGCCAGGGGAGGTTTAGGTTAGATATTAGAAAGAAGTTCTTTATGGAGAGGGTGATCAGGCATTGGAACGGGCTGCCCCGGGAAGTAGTGGATTCTCCATCCCTGGAGATATTTAAAAAGAGACTGAATGTGGCCCTCAGTGCCGTGGTCTAGTAACCGCAGCAGTAGTGGATCAAGGGTTGGACTTGATGATCTCTGAGGTCCCTTCCAACCCAGCCAATTCTATGATTCTATGACTGCTGAAAGCCCCTGGCCATGGCTGGGCAGTGCCAGAGGAAGGGCTGCCCTTAGCCAAGTGTTCACGAGCAGAATCTGAAGATCTAGGGGATGTTCTGGCTGAAAATCTCAGCTAAAAGCACAGGTTTGGAAGCAACAGAGAAGGGAGGGAATCCTCTAAATCACTGTGTGGGGGCTGATCACACAGGAGGGCTGTCACAGAAGTCTTTCAAGTCCCAGTAGACTCTGTAAGGATGCTCAGCTGCAGGACTCACTACCCAGTCCTGCCATTACCTCCACTTCCCAGCTGCCACAGGCAAGAGCAAATTTACTGTCCCGGACCTATGCCAGGATGATGCTTCTATGAGATTTCCCTTCACAGCTGGAGGCTTAGTTGGAAACAATTCAATATTGCTGGGGAGGGTTCAGCTTTCTCTCAGAGTTTCCTAATTTTTGGCCCATTCAGTTAAAAAAATCTAATAATTGGCTTTTCATTCCTCCCAGTAGGGGAGGACAATTAATTTCCAGCAAATTTGATAAAGTAGGATAAGTTTCAAATGTGTTACAGTCATACAGACTGTGTTGAAACAGACAGCTGGGAGAGGACATCTTGTTAATATCTGACTCGGGGGCTGCAGGATGGGTTTATCTGGGGTGTGAAACACCAGTGAGCCCGTGCTGGAAAGTGCTTTTAGGACTGAATCCAACCTCAGGAGTTTTGGTTGGAATTTCCTTTCTCTAGGCAGAAGAGGAAAGGACAAGAAAAGGAAATGAAGTATCCCAACCCTAACTACTTGAGGGCCAACTTGTTTGAACCAGTGAAAACGTTTCTCTCCCTGACTCTGAAGTTGCCCCAATAATCTGATATCTCAAATTAGGGTAAGAAACACATTTTCACTATCAAATTAGGTAAGCATTTTGGTGTCATGGAAGTGGTATCTTGGATGTCAGACTGCACAAATGACCTTTGATGGAGGGTGGAAAAAAGAATGGTGGTAGAATCATCAAGTCACATAATCGTAGAACAATTTGGGCTGGAAGGGACCTCTCCTTCTCACTTTTATACATTTGGCTTGTCAAAACAGCAGTGTCCAGCTCATTAACATTTTTTTGCAGCCTTCCCACAGCAGTTGCTCCTCTAGTGCCCATTAAGACAATTCCACTTGGCCGATTCCCCCTCACCTCCTATTTGCTGTCACAATAATCTGGCTCTGCATGTTTTGGAAAATAATTTGCATTTTATGAGGGCTTAAATCTCGAGTCATCCCCACAGAGCTTCCTTTAAACACGTTCATCCTCTCCCCTTCCCCTTCACGGGGGGAATTTTTCTCAAACATTAGGTTAACTTGCTGAGATGTCATGATAAATCCAAAGCAAACAGGCCTGAGTTGTTCCTGGAGGGTCTTTTGTTCAGGGAAAGAAGTTCAGCAGCACAGCAGTTGCTTGGTAAATACTCTGTGAAGCTTTGAGGTTTGCTTCAAATTGCAGAGTCTCTCCTTGGAGCTGGAGGTGGGATGGTATCCTGGTTTGGGCCAGGATAAAGGTGATTTTCTGGTTTGTACTTTTGCTTTCAGCTAAGTTTCTTATAAGTAGCTGCACTTGCTGAAATTAACAGCAAGTTTCTCAGACAGTGTCTGCTTCTAGGACTGATAACACTGGATGTTTAGTTACTGCTAGAGATTGGTATGTAGACCCAAGGATACTGCTCAGCTCTGAGGAAAACATTTTACCCTGCAGAAGGAGTAAAGAGGTCCCACCTGAACCCCTCCTTTGAGGAGGCCTGAGACAAGATAGATGCCAGAACTGACGAAACAGAGTATTCCATCCCATACATATCATACTCAGTATAAATTTGAGGGATCACAAGGGGCAACATCCCTTTCCTCTTCCTTCCTGCCTTCTTCTTGCCCTTCATTCGCCTGTTCCCTGCGTGCTTTGGCATCCTCGGAGGATACCGTCCGTTTGTCTGCCTGTGATCCTGATCCGTGCCATCCTGAATCTGTGTGTTCCTGCCTCCAGCTCCCGACTGCTCCTGACCCCAGGGGTCCAGACTGGACTTTCCCAGGGCTGCCCTGCAGCCTCCGTGGTGACGTGAGAGTTATTGGGGGAAAGGGGAGAGGAACGTGGGATCAATCTTTTCCTGTATATTTGTATATATTTAGTAATTTTACCTATTTATCATTACTGTTTCATTAAAGTTGTGTAGTTTAGTTTCCAACCCGTAAGTCTCTTTCCCTTATTCTCTCTCCTTTCCTTATCAGGGAGGAGAGGGGGATTAATAGAAAAATCTGTTATTCGGTTTAATTGCTGGGCCAGTGTTAAACCGTGACAGATGGGAAGGTCTGGATTCTGCCCTCCAGGAAAATGGTTTCTCACAAGTGTTGGGTGAGTCCTTTTGTTGCCTAAAAAGAAAAAAAATGGTCTGCAGAAGTTGGACCCTGACCATACCTGCAGGGTCAGCTCTTGGAGGATGTTTGGAGCTGCTCACTTTACATCCATCTCCCAAATGGATGAGATTTCCTCAGCCCCTGGTGGTGCAAGCTGCCTATGGAAACCTCTCCCAGCTGATGTGAGTGGTTCAGATGACTGACCTAAGGATGAGTTGTTCTGCCAGGACAGGCCTGTGAGAGCAGGTCTCGTCCTTCCTGCCTTTGTTAGGCTTGACATGTCCTCCCACCACACACATCACCCCCAGCAATGACTTGGTCAAGCCCTGGAGCACCATGAGTTCATCTCTACTGAGCACTTCAGTGCTTGCACAGAGGAAGGAAGACAGAGAAGTCCAAATGTTTAATGAAATGACTAAGAATAGTGGGCAGACCTGAACCAAGACCCAGGAGGGCTCATCACCAGACTGGTTTCAGCAAACAGGGAGGACCAGGAGCCCAGACAGGTACCAGCAGAGAAGCTCATTATAGATGCCTTATAGATCCCCATGGGCACCAACAAGTGCCACCCCTGCTCCCAGGGGACCTCCCATGATGTGTTTGTCCACCTTTGAGCTTGAAAATAGGGTGCAGGGAAGGAGGTAGGACTGGGTGATGGGGATGAACCAATCCTTCAATCTGCTTTCTCTCTGGTGAGTACACCTGCTGGGAGGTAAACCCCAGGCCCACTCTGCAGACACTCTAGCTGGTAGCTAAGTGTGAATAATCTTTGCTTTTAGTCACACAGACAAGGCAGGAGGCAGCTCTGGGTCCTCCTTCAGATGTTCTTAGGTGCTTCCTCTCCAACCCATCAACTGCTGTTGTGTCAGATATCCTTGCCCCAAGGGATATATGAGCACAGGTTCTTCAGCCTCTGATGAAGGCAGATGAAACCCTCAGTCAGTTCCTGAGATCCAGTTGTGCTAAAATCTATCAATTAACTAAAGACACTGGAGCTTGCTAATGTCAGACTAATTAAAACATGCTTCAAGCACTTCCTATTAGTTATTCTTCTGGTATTAGGTGTGGAGGAGATGGATATAAATAGACAGGAGCTCTCTGCTGTTTCCATCAGGATGGGGAACACAAAAGGCTTCACTGATTCTCTGAGCCTTGCTGGTTTTGCACCTTGACAAGAATTAGGAAAGAAATCTCATTACAACCTCCTCCCTTCCCATCAGCCTGGCATGGGGGCTGCCTGGGCAGCTTGGTGACCAGCACCTTGCTTGTGAGAGCCTGAAGGGTGACAGCAGAGCTGTTAGAAATATGATTTTTTTTTTTTTTTCTTTTTTGTAGCCATGGCACTAGTGTGGAAGCAGGAGGAAGGCTGGAGGATCAACCAGAGGATGCTGCTGCTCTGGAAGGCGGTGGGACAGAGCCAACTGTGCACCCCTGCCTGCTGCTGGGGNTCAAGTCCCAGTAGACTCTGTAAGGATGCTCAGCTGCAGGACTCACTACCCAGTCCTGCCATTACCTCCACTTCCCAGCTGCCACAGGCAAGAGCAAATTTACTGTCCCGGACCTATGCCAGGATGATGCTTCTATGAGATTTCCCTTCACAGCTGGAGGCTTAGTTGGAAACAATTCAATATTGCTGGGGAGGGTTCAGCTTTCTCTCAGAGTTTCCTAATTTTTGGCCCATTCAGTTAAAAAAATCTAATAATTGGCTTTTCATTCCTCCCAGTAGGGGAGGACAATTAATTTCCAGCAAATTTGATAAAGTAGGATAAGTTTCAAATGTGTTACAGTCATACAGACTGTGTTGAAACAGACAGCTGGGAGAGGACATCTTGTTAATATCTGACTCGGGGGCTGCAGGATGGGTTTATCTGGGGTGTGAAACACCAGTGAGCCCGTGCTGGAAAGTGCTTTTAGGACTGAATCCAACCTCAGGAGTTTTGGTTGGAATTTCCTTTCTCTAGGCAGAAGAGGAAAGGACAAGAAAAGGAAATGAAGTATCCCAACCCTAACTACTTGAGGGCCAACTTGTTTGAACCAGTGAAAACGTTTCTCTCCCTGACTCTGAAGTTGCCCCAATAATCTGATATCTCAAATTAGGGTAAGAAACACATTTTCACTATCAAATTAGGTAAGCATTTTGGTGTCATGGAAGTGGTATCTTGGATGTCAGACTGCACAAATGACCTTTGATGGAGGGTGGAAAAAAGAATGGTGGTAGAATCATCAAGTCACATAATCGTAGAACAATTTGGGCTGGAAGGGACCTCTCCTTCTCACTTTTATACATTTGGCTTGTCAAAACAGCAGTGTCCAGCTCATTAACATTTTTTTGCAGCCTTCCCACAGCAGTTGCTCCTCTAGTGCCCATTAAGACAATTCCACTTGGCCGATTCCCCCTCACCTCCTATTTGCTGTCACAATAATCTGGCTCTGCATGTTTTGGAAAATAATTTGCATTTTATGAGGGCTTAAATCTCGAGTCATCCCCACAGAGCTTCCTTTAAACACGTTCATCCTCTCCCCTTCCCCTTCACGGGGGGAATTTTTCTCAAACATTAGGTTAACTTGCTGAGATGTCATGATAAATCCAAAGCAAACAGGCCTGAGTTGTTCCTGGAGGGTCTTTTGTTCAGGGAAAGAAGTTCAGCAGCACAGCAGTTGCTTGGTAAATACTCTGTGAAGCTTTGAGGTTTGCTTCAAATTGCAGAGTCTCTCCTTGGAGCTGGAGGTGGGATGGTATCCTGGTTTGGGCCAGGATAAAGGTGATTTTCTGGTTTGTACTTTTGCTTTCAGCTAAGTTTCTTATAAGTAGCTGCACTTGCTGAAATTAACAGCAAGTTTCTCAGACAGTGTCTGCTTCTAGGACTGATAACACTGGATGTTTAGTTACTGCTAGAGATTGGTATGTAGACCCAAGGATACTGCTCAGCTCTGAGGAAAACATTTTACCCTGCAGAAGGAGTAAAGAGGTCCCACCTGAACCCCTCCTTTGAGGAGGCCTGAGACAAGATAGATGCCAGAACTGACGAAACAGAGTATTCCATCCCATACATATCATACTCAGTATAAATTTGAGGGATCACAAGGGGCAACATCCCTTTCCTCTTCCTTCCTGCCTTCTTCTTGCCCTTCATTCGCCTGTTCCCTGCGTGCTTTGGCATCCTCGGAGGATACCGTCCGTTTGTCTGCCTGTGATCCTGATCCGTGCCATCCTGAATCTGTGTGTTCCTGCCTCCAGCTCCCGACTGCTCCTGACCCCAGGGGTCCAGACTGGACTTTCCCAGGGCTGCCCTGCAGCCTCCGTGGTGACGTGAGAGTTATTGGGGGAAAGGGGAGAGGAACGTGGGATCAATCTTTTCCTGTATATTTGTATATATTTAGTAATTTTACCTATTTATCATTACTGTTTCATTAAAGTTGTGTAGTTTAGTTTCCAACCCGTAAGTCTCTTTCCCTTATTCTCTCTCCTTTCCTTATCAGGGAGGAGAGGGGGATTAATAGAAAAATCTGTTATTCGGTTTAATTGCTGGGCCAGTGTTAAACCGTGACAGATGGGAAGGTCTGGATTCTGCCCTCCAGGAAAATGGTTTCTCACAAGTGTTGGGTGAGTCCTTTTGTTGCCTAAAAAGAAAAAAAATGGTCTGCAGAAGTTGGGCCCTGACCATACCTGCAGGGTCAGCTCTTGGAGGATGTTTGGAGCTGCTCACTTTACATCCATCTCCCAAATGGATGAGATTTCCTCAGCCCCTGGTGGTGCAAGCTGCCTATGGAAACCTCTCCCAGCTGATGTGAGTGGTTCAGATGACTGACCTAAGGATGAGTTGTTCTGCCAGGACAGGCCTGTGAGAGCAGGTCTCGTCCTTCCTGCCTTTGTTAGGCTTGACATGTCCTCCCACCACACACATCACCCCCAGCAATGACTTGGTCAAGCCCTGGAGCACCATGAGTTCATCTCTACTGAGCACTTCAGTGCTTGCACAGAGGAAGGAAGACAGAGAAGTCCAAATGTTTAATGAAATGACTAAGAATAGTGGGCAGACCTGAACCAAGACCCAGGAGGGCTCATCACCAGACTGGTTTCAGCAAACAGGGAGGACCAGGAGCCCAGACAGGTACCAGCAGAGAAGCTCATTATAGATGCCTTATAGATCCCCATGGGCACCAACAAGTGCCACCCCTGCTCCCAGGGGACCTCCCATGATGTGTTTGTCCACCTTTGAGCTTGAAAATAGGGTGCAGGGAAGGAGGTAGGACTGGGTGATGGGGATGAACCAATCCTTCAATCTGCTTTCTCTCTGGTGAGTACACCTGCTGGGAGGTAAACCCCAGGCCCACTCTGCAGACACTCTAGCTGGTAGCTAAGTGTGAATAATCTTTGCTTTTAGTCACACAGACAAGGCAGGAGGCAGCTCTGGGTCCTCCTTCAGATGTTCTTAGGTGCTTCCTCTCCAACCCATCAACTGCTGTTGTGTCAGATATCCTTGCCCCAAGGGATATATGAGCACAGGTTCTTCAGCCTCTGATGAAGGCAGATGAAACCCTCAGTCAGTTCCTGAGATCCAGTTGTGCTAAAATCTATCAATTAACTAAAGACACTGGAGCTTGCTAATGTCAGACTAATTAAAACATGCTTCAAGCACTTCCTATTAGTTATTCTTCTGGTATTAGGTGTGGAGGAGATGGATATAAATAGACAGGAGCTCTCTGCTAAAGCAGGAAAAAAAAAAAAAAAAAAAAAAAAAAAAAAAAAAAAAAAAAAACAAA
>JAAWXA010000055.1:1988432-2001397 GCA_038090715.1 Florisuga fusca
TCTCCTCTCCTCTCCTCTCCTCTCCTCTCCTCTCCTCTCCTCTCCTCTCCTCTCCTCTCCTCTCCTCTCCTCTCCTCTCCTCTCCTCTCCTCTCCTCTCCTCCTTTCCCATCCACAATTCATCCTTTCAGTTGAGTTTTCATTCCTGGCTTCTTCTCCAAGTGAAAGATCCAGGGGCCCCAGTAAGAAAAGAAAAAAAACAAACAAACAAAAACAACCCTCTAGAGATGTTCCAAGTAGAGTTGAGCAGCAGGATCCTACCAAAGACAGGCAGGAGCTCCCAGGCTTTACTTTTGCTGCTTCTTAAATTCTCCCTCCAATGGTGGGGGAATCAAGAGTTTCCTCTCATTTCCTGAAACATCTGCAGGTTTAGGGAATTATTTCTTCCCATTCTCACAGTCTGCATAGGACAGGAGATGTAAAGCCTCAGTGGGGCACCAGATGATGAATCCCTCAGTTCACTCACTAAAAACCAGTGTGCAGACTGGTGGTGAGATTTTCCTCTTCTCCATGTTCCTCACCCACCTGGAAAGGAGCTTGGGGAAAGACCCCAGATCTTTCTCTTCCAGGCCTGGCAGGTCTTGCACCATAGCATGATACTCCAGCTTGGTAAATCCACCTCCCATCTCTGTCCTGACCCCATGGTGGCCATCTCCAGACATCCATGCTATAGATATGGGACAACATCACTTCCTGGATACCAAGACCCAGGAGGATAATTTGCATTTTAGCAAAGCAGAATTCCTCAGCTATTGTATTGCAAACCCATGGTAAAACCTCCAATCCCCTCTGCATTCCCCTTCTCAGAGAATCAGAAAATCAGAGATACAGAGAATCAGAGAATGATTTGGGTTGGAAGGGACCTCTCAAGGTCCCCCAGTCCAATCCCTGCAGTATCAGGGACACCCTCACCCAGATCAGGGTGCTCAGAGCCTCCTCAAGCCTCACCTTGAACATCTCCAGGGATGAGACCTCAACCACCTCCCTGGGCAGCCTGGTCCATGGTTGCACTCCCCTCATGGGAAAGAACTTTGTCCTAACATCCAATCTAAATCTCCTCTTCTCTGATTAAAACCATTGCCCTTCCCAGCCTGGACATCTCTGCTCTATCCTCTCCTCAGCTCCTCAGGAAGGACACAGTCAGGTCCCATCACAGCCCAGGGACTCTGAGATGAACAAACCATGTTTGTTCATCTCAGATGATGACGAAGGAGAAACATTAAAGATTTTTCTTTCCCACAAATCTCTTTGTAGAGAATCTGTTCTGGCAGCCTTCTATATGCTTACCACAGGAGATAGTCTTTGCTTTTGGGGGTAGTGATAAAGAAAAACTGCCTGTTATCTGCTGCTCCCAGCAGGAGACATCCTACCTTGGGCACATCAAGGTGGATTTCATTATTAAAGAAGATGTTTGTTTGTCCTGATCTATGGAGGAAAATAAAGGAAGGGAAGGGAAGGGAAGGGAAGGGAAGGGAAGGGAAGGGNGAAAGGGAAAGGGAAAGGGAGAGGGAAAGGGAGAGGGAGAGGGAAAGGGAAAGGGAGAGGGAAAGGGAAAGGGAAAGGGAAAGGGAAAGGGAAAGGGAAAGGGAAAGGAATTTATTTGTTCTCCATGAGAAGTAAATCAGTGTTTCCCCTCTGTCTTCATTACCTGCTCAGTAATTGTCACTGCTGAGTGTCTGGCAAGGCACAATGAAGGATGCTAACATCCCCTTCTTTCTTTCCCTTTCTTGCAGCACCATCTGCTTTTGTCTCCTTGCCTGCTGACGGAGGAGAGGAAACAGCCACTGCTTTTAAAGGGGCAGGGTGGTGCTGGAAGGGGAACCTGCAGTTTTGTTTTTAATGTGTTGAATAGTGAAAATCGAATGGTCTCTTGCCTCACCTCCTGCCTTCACTGCTGCTGGCACTGATTTACTGGGAGGAGCAACCTCTGGCTGAGAAGGTGGGGGCTGCCTCAGCTCCCACTCTGCCCAGCATTAGGGAAACAAGGTGAAATCTGAGCTGGGGGGAGCAGGTATTTGCTTCCCACGTCTATAACCCCCTTGATTTCAAGGGGGTGTGCTGTTGAAAGTGTACACCAGCAGCTTTCCTACACAAATGCTGTAGAAATATGGCCAAAGCAGAAAGAATCCTTACAAGTGCTCAGAAGGCTCAATAGTGGAGATCTCACAGTGATTATTATTATTCTCTCTGGATACAACCTTATTATTCCCTTTTGCCTTAGTTTAAACTTGTGATGTCTTCTTCACCATAGCCATCAACAATCAGGTTTCATTTTCATTGCACAATTGATCTGCAAACATAACCAACACGGCTGGAGGGACTGATCCACATCACCACCCTCCTTCATGCAAACATTTCAGAGGCATTCCTCCCAAACATTTGCCATGGTGCACTTTGCCATTTGCCAGGATGTCACAAAGGAGTTTTGTCACTTGGAAATGAGAGACCAACTCCAGCCACTTGTAGAGCTTTCTGACAGATTTTAGTTGTTGAAATCATTTTGAGCTATTACATAAGGAAGTGCCCTGGGGTATAATAATATGGATCCAGACTGAAACCTGAGCCCCATTCTGGGCACAAAGCTTCATGTGTCTGAGCAGGAATTAACTCCTGACCATCCA
This sequence comes from Florisuga fusca, assembly GCA_038090715.1. Classification (NCBI taxonomy): domain Eukaryota; kingdom Metazoa; phylum Chordata; class Aves; order Apodiformes; family Trochilidae; genus Florisuga; species Florisuga fusca. Next base: position 1,991,053 of record JAAWXA010000055.1, read on the forward strand.
CAGCCAGGAAGAAACTTTCATGGAGCAGCAGGAGGAATAATTTCCATCCCCAGCTGACACTTTTAGACACAATATTGGATAAAAGAGATGGGAGAGAAATCACTTCCCGTGCCTCAGTTTCCCTTGTATGTGGCTAAGAAGGAGCAGAGGAGGCTGAGGGGAGACCTTCTGGCTCTCTGCAACTCCCTGAGAGGAGGTTGGAGCCAGGGGGGGTTGGGCTCTGCTCCCCAGGAACAAGGGATGGGACAAGAGGAAGGGCCTCAAGTTGTGCCAGGGGAGGTTTAGGTTGGAGCTGGGGAACAATTTCTCAATGCCTGGAAAGGGTTGTCAGGGCCTGGCCCAGGCTGCCCAGGGCAGGGCTGGAATCCCCATCGTCCCTGAAGGGGTTTCAGAGCCCTGGAGATGTGGTGCTGAGGGACATAGGGCAGTGGTGGCCTGGGCAGTGCTGGGGGAAGGGTTGGACTGGATGGTCTGAAAAATCTTTTCCAACTCTGTGATTCTGTTCCAAGAGGGAGCTAAAGAAACAATTCAACCAAAAAGCCTGAAACTCAGAAATTCCCCTGGTCTGAGGACGTGGACTATGATTTTAAGATCTTGCCAGGAAAAAAAACACTAATCCTCCTCAGTCCATCCTCTCCCTCACCCACAGCAGCTCCTCTGGGGCCACCACAGCCTTGCAGGGACCTGGAGAGCACCCCTGGGTGCCAGCACACTGTGATGGCCTCTCCAGTGACCCAGGGATGGAGAACTGACTCAGCCTTGGCTGATAAGAGCATCACCATCATCCAGTGAGCCTGAAATCATTTTTAACTCAGGCCAAATGGAAGTACAATGCCAATAAAAGTGTTAACTCCCAGCATTCACAAAGAGACAACAGAGTCAGGGATGTTTGTAGAAGACAAGGGTGAGGGAATAAAGAAAAAAAAAACACATTTCACAAAGCCTGAGTCAGGTCAGATCTGAGTGACTACCCTGTGCAAGCCCTCCTCTGATGCAGCCTTCTCCAGGCAAGGCGGGGGACGGATCAACCCTCCCTGCTGTCCTCAGATCACCTCTGCTGATGGCAGTTAGCTGGTGGGGACATGTCTGTCCCCTGCCTGTTCCCAGGGGATGGCACCCAAAGGGCCTTCAGGCAGCCACCACCCCCAGCTTTGCTGGGAAGGGGGAAGAACTCTGCTGCACAGAACACAAAGCCACCAAGAGGTTGCTTGCAAGAAACCTCCTGCCCTGTGTGCAAATATCCTGCAGAATCTTTTATGACAGGATCTGCAGGGATGGTTTGCAGGCACAGACCACCCTGAAACGAGCTCCTGTCCTGCTATTGAAAGGAGGAAGGTCGTGTTAGGAGCTGGGATCCAGATGGGTGGTGTGTGGTGGTTCTGGAACCCAGCTAACCATCTTCCCCAGTTCATCCAAACTTCTGCAGCTTCTCATTTTGAAGAGAATGCTGATGATTTCTGTGGTAGGAGGGAAATTGATGTTCATCTTTCACGTGAGCTGGTGTAGACCAGACCTGCAGGAGAGCTCCTCAATCTCTGTTAATTTAGGATCATGGAACGGTTTGGATTGAAAGGGACCTCAAAGATCACCTTGATCCAACCCTTCTGCCATGGGCAGGGACACCTCCCACCAGCCCAGGGTGCTCCAAGCACCATCCAACCTTCAACACTGCCAGGGATGGGGCAGCCACAGCTTCTGGGGGCAACCTGGGCCAGGGGCTCAGCACCCTCACACCAAAGGATTTCCTTTTAAGATCTCATTTAAATTTCCCCTCTTCAAGGTTTAAACCATTGCCCCTTGTCCTCTCACTACATACCTGTGCAAAAAGCCCTACCCCAGCTTTCTTGTAGGGCCACTTTAGGTTCTGGTGGTGCTTTCTACCTCTGACCCAATCCTTTCCCCAAAATTCCCATTGTGGAAGCTGAAGAGGCTTCCTGCAGCTGGATGAGCCAAGACCAGAGAGAAACACCAGGAAACACCATGGGTTGTGGGAGGAGTGGAGCTGCTCATGTTCTCCTCTGGAAGCCATTGCCAGGGATGAAATTTGGTCTGAGTTTTAGCAGAACCAGCTGTTCCAGTTCTCCATTGCCCATGACTTAGTGATGATCAGAGAGGATTACAGAAAAAAAAATAATAATGAGAAAGGCAGAATCAGATTGGAATGTTTGGATTTTATCTAAATGGAACACTTCAATTGATTTAGCCTTTATTATTATTATTGTTCTGCTACAGGCTGTAGCACAGGGTCCCTATTATTTTTGATTGGTTTTGTTCCTCATTAGATTGAACACAGATTGTTAGCCATCAGAATTTCTCACTTAATGCAAAATCCAGGCACCAAACCTCCAGGCTCCAGACTGCTGATTTTTCTCAACCTTTTCTAAATGGGGAAATATCTCCCCAGGGATTTCTCTGTCCTCCAAGCTCCAGGACACAGGGTGAAGCGCCCTACCCACCCATCACAAAGGGTAGGACCAAGCTCAGGAAAAACAACTCCTGGTTTGTAGAGGGGAGGAAACACAGGGGCTGGGAGTAGGTGAGGGACTCATGCAAGTCCCCAAGGAATATTTATCAACCCAGCTGCCAATTGTCTTGGAGCAGGTAAATAATGGGAAATGCTTGACTGCTGTCGTAGCTGCCTATTAATGTCTGCTGATTCTCAGGAAATGTTGACCCAGGGAGCAGGAATAAGCTGCTCTTTGCCTCCATTCCTGTACAATAGACCAAAAATACTCAGAGGCGGCATCCTGGAGCCACCAGCGTCCGCCGTGCCCAGATATACATCACTCCCAGCAGGCACTCCTGCACTGCAGGCCAGGACAAGGAGTTTTAACCAGCCCCTCTCTTCTGGGATTTTATATATTTTTTTAAAAAAAATTATTTTATTTTTCTAGAGGATTTCCTGCCCTTGGAAAGCAAGGGAAAGAGTCTGGGAGCTACAAAAAGAAGGGGTGATACTCCTCCTCTACTCTGCTCTTGTGAGACCCCACCTGGAGTTCTGTGTCCAGTTCTGTAGTCCCCACCATAAGAAGGACACAGAGCTCCTGGGACATGTCCAGAGGAGCCACTAAAATGTCTCTCCAGGCTCCAGCACCTCTCTGTAAGGCCATGCTGAGTGATTTGGGTTGTTCAGCCTGAAGTGACCTCAGAGCAACCTTCCAATATCTGAAGGGGTTACAGGAATGCTGAGGGAGGGCTCTGGACACGGGGGTGGAGGGAGAGGACAAGGGGAAATGAGTTAAAACTGTCAGGGGGAAGATTTAAATTAGGCATTGGAAAAAAAATTCTTTGGTGTGAGGGTGCAGCTGCCCAGCCCCCATCCTGCACCTTTCCCTTCCCACACCCCAAAAAGTAAAAAGGACGATGAGGATACAAAACAGGTTCTGCACAACCATCAGCTCTGCAGCCCACCAAGCCCATTCTGCAGAGAGGGGACAAAGTAGCAGAGGAAACCAGGAGCAGATGAGAGGTCCCAGGGAAGTTCTTCCCCACCCCTCTCTGCAAGAGCTTAAAGTGACCCTGAGACACATGGGGGTTGCTCAGCTCCAACTCACTCCCAGAGGATGGGGGCTGTGGTGCTACAAGTTTGTTTGGGCTCTGAAGAGGCTGAGATATGGTGAGCCCCTGGCCCAGAGAAGCTGTGGCTGCCCCATCCCTGGCAATGTTGAAGGTTGGATGGGGCTTGGAGCACCCTGGGCTGGTGGGAGGTGTCCCTGACCATGGCAGGGGTGGCACTGGGGGAGCTTTAAGGTCTCTTCCAACCCAACTCAGTCTGGGATTCTACTGTTCTTCTATGAAAAGTTGGTGGTAGCAGAGGGAACACAGGAAGGACACTTGGGTGTGGGAGTTTGTTGAGCTCCTGAGATAAGCTGGGTGGGAGGGGCCTCAGAAAAATGGGGAAAAAAATGGGAATGAGGATGTGGGGGGGTTGTTTATTTACTGCAGCAAGATTTACTGCTCACTCTCTGGTAAACACTGTTTATTGGGAGTGTGCAGAACAGCTCAGGAAGCTTCTGTAACCCTCTGTGGATCTCCCAGGAGGTGGTTCCACCACTGCTGACAACAGCCAGGGCTGGGCTGGTGTCATGTGAAGCCTGGGGATGGGGGTGAAGGCATGAAAGATGTTTGAGCCTGACCTCCTTCTTCAATACCTGAAGGCTTGGGGGGATTTATGGTCCTGGCAGAGCCCTGGCACAGGGATGTATCTCTTCCTGCCCTGCTTCCTCCCCAGCATGCCCCAATGGCATCCAACACTGGCAACCCCTCTGCCATTGAACCCCATAGAATCCTCTAGAATTTGGATACTCTGGAGAGCCTGCTCTGGATCTGGGAGCTGCCAGGATGTTCAATCTGTGCTTCCAATGTCCCTGGAACCTGGGACACCAGTGGGGGGGGTGTCTTTGGATAGTGGGTGGCCAGGGGATACTTGGGCAATTGGGGGTTATCCTACCAAATCCTGAAGAGATACAGTGGTGTTGTGGGGAGGGAACATACCCATAAGAACTGCTGGGGAAGGAAATATACAAGAAATGGGGCTGGGGATACAATCAGAGGCTGTTTCAAACCTTCAGCCTGAATGCCAACACCTCCCTGCAAGCTGTTATTCACCGTACTGGTGACAGCAGCTTGGCCAAGCCTGTAAGGACTCTGACCACCAGCACAGGGGACGCATTGTTGCTGGGGTTGGGACAAGCTTGGGAACCTGAATGGGTGGACCTGGACATCTGAGATGCTTCTGTAGGCAGTGAGAGTTGCTGTGAGGAGTGATCCTGGGCATACGGAGGGGCTGGGAGTGATGGGGACCCACTCCCCTCTGAGAGCTGGTGGTTGGGGTGAAAAAGGAGGTTTGGGGGCTCTACCTGCACCCATCACCCAGGAAGGTGCTGCTGGCCCTCAGAGGTAGGACAGGGGTTGTCCAGCTGGTGGCCTTGATAAAAGCTTAGTGTTGGGTTACAGAGAGCAGCTCTTGAATCATTTTCTCGTGGGTGAAGCACTTAATGATGGAGCATGTGAAACTTCAAGCAGAGATTTAGAAGTGAGGCAGGGTCCAGGTTGGTAATAAAAACCAGCAACACTTCAAAATTTGTGCCTCCCCAAAAAATGATGTGCCCTGAAACTGATGCCAGCAGTGCAGCATCCCTTTGTACTTTTCTGGTGTTGAGAACCATGGGGTGGCTTTGACAGTGCTGGATTAATGGCTGGACCTGGTGAGCTCAACGGCTTTTTCCAGCCAAAATAATTCTGTGATTTGATGATCACTGTGGCTGGCTGTGGATTTGCTGGCACATAACATGGAGCATGTCCAGCCATGGGGCTGGGGTGATGCTGCTGGGAACCTCTGGGGCCACAGCACCCATGGGCATGGCTGGCTCTCAGGACAGCATGAGACCATGGAAACCATGGAAATTCATTGGGACCCATCCACAAAGGTCTGACCTCTGCAGTATGGTTAAACACACCCAAGCATCTCCTCATGGAAGCCAACAGCATCACTGCCAAAGTCCTCACCACATTCACTCCCAGGAATCACTTTGGGAAGGAGATCTGTGAGAGCAGGACCCCAGCCAGGACCTGGGCTATTTCCACCTCCAGCACCTTGGACATTTTCTCCAGCTCTCTGGTGACATTTGTGGGTCCTGGGATCACAGTGGCTCGAACAAAATGCTGGGTGGCTTTCCTTGCTTGGATATATCTGCATCACTTGCATCCCCCCTTGCATCCAAACACCTCCATGGTCCAACCCAGGTACATCTGTGCTGTGCTGGGTGCTCCAGGCTGCTGGCAGCTCCTCAGCATCTCTGCGCCGTTGCCATGGAGACCATAAATTACCCAGCATCCCTTGCCTGGCCCTATCCAGCCCCAGGAACAACTCAGATCCTCTCCCTTCACCCTCATCATACACCAGCACAACAGAAACTCAGGGACCCACAGCAAGAAAAGAGGTGAAGCCCTGGGCAGACAATGTTTAAATGACTTTATTTTTATTTTTCCTCCTTTTATAAATGGGCACAGCACAGAAATAATTAAAAAAAATAGACAGTACCATTACAGTGCTAGATCCATTGGCAAAGATTGTTTTTATAGTCTTTTTTTTTTTTTTTTTAATTATTTTTAAAGTTTTGGCCATTGAGTAAGAACAAAAACAATTAACAAACTTTTTTTTGTTGTTTTGTATTTTTTTAACAGACACTATGAAGCAATTTCAGTACTAAACTCTCGAAGAGTTATGTACATACAAAAAAAAAGTTCTGTTTAAGATATGTTTCCTATTAAAAATATTTACATGCATTTTTCCCCCCTCCCACATTCACTGAAAGGTAAAACACTTGTAGTTTCTTCTGTTGGTAAAGATTTTTTATTCTCCTATTGGGAATTTAAGCCAGTTCCAAAGAAAAAGCAAAATGGGGCTCACTGGTTGGGCTTTTCCTTTGAATCATTTAAATCTTTTGAAAGGGATATTATTTTTTTTTTACATTTATCAATGAATTTTTTTTTCTCCTTTTTTTTTTACTTTTTAATTTTTTTTTTAAATTTTAATTTATACAAGAACATTTCATGTTTATTTACAGAAGAACCAATGGGTGGTGATTTTTCTTGGAGAGGTGGTGGTGAGCGTTAGTGAGAGAGAAGGAGGTAAAAAGTGGTTCTATCAAACTGCAATGAGTCAGATTTTTCCCTAAGCCAGCAGTTCTGTCGGGTTTGATTGTCAGCTGAATTTTCATGACTCAGACCAGGGGGACCCACACCAGGGGTGGTTGATGCACATAAAGTCACTGGTGCCCTTGCGGTCTTTGGAGATGCAGTGGATGAGCTGTCTGGAATGTGGGGTGAAAAAAAAAAGAAACCCAAGCCACCTGGGCATCACATGGGCATCACCTGGAGTGACTTTTTTTTTATTTTTCCCCCAAAAATAAAAGACTAAAACCCCAAAATGAAACTAACAAAAAGTTTGTACACTCCAGACTGAGATTTCTCTGTTTTGGGGATATCCACAGAGGTGCAGGCACAAGGCAGGTGGGACAGAGCAGGGTGGTCATGGAGCTTCAGCTGCAACACCAGCACCTTGGGCTCCACCAAGGGTTCTGTGCCCCCAATCCCCCCTGGTCCCCAGGGTGGGCAGGGTGAGGGCAGAGAGTGGGAGGGAAGGATGGGGAGGGCAGTGTGGGGCTGAATCCTGCAGCCCGTGGCCCAGGAGGGGGTCTGCGGGCTGCTTAGTCCAGCCCATGCTGACCAAACCCCCTCCTCATCCTCCTCAGAGACAGAGTTTCCATGGAACGCGTGCACACACGCGTATATACATATATACATATATATTAATTACATACACATATATATACATATATACACGCACCACACACCCACCCCTGGGTGCTTCTAAGGACCCTCTCAGTGGTGAAACCTCAGTGGCACTTCAGGAGCTGACAAAGCCTCACAGAAAACCCAGCCCAGAACTTTATAATCATAAAAAAGGTGGTTCGGGAGGGGGAGGAAGAAAATTATAAAAAAAAAAAACAAAAAAAACAAACCAAAACCAAACCAAACCAAAACAAAACAAAAACATTCCTGTTGCTAGCTAATGGGTTTATTCCCCTTATAGCCTGCTTGGGTGAAGGGTGACGAGGGTTTGAGAGCTCTGAATTAAGAGTCTGGGCAGCAACAGGAGACAAGGTTTGTATGGAGCAGAGCAGCTCCTGGCCAGGGATCTTCTGGACCCACCAGGAAAACTGGAGAGGTAATGGGAAATGAAGAAACAAAGCAGCCCAGCATCCAGCCCAGCACCACCACCTTCCCTGCAGCAGGAGGTTTCCAGTGCAGGGTCCTGCTGCTTATTTTTGAAAGGTCCAAAATCAATGAGAGATTTTTGGAAGAAAGGGGCAACTTGCTCCCAACCCTGCAAGACCTGGATGGGGCCACCTCCATGCCCTACCCTTCCCGTCTTTTCACTTCCAGCCCTTCATTTGGGCTCTTGCAGATGTTTTTCTGGTCCCTTTGTCCCCCTTCCTGCCTCCTCCTTATTTATGTGGCCCAGGAGTCACTGGTGAGTTGATTATTCTCCTCTGAGGCATTAGCTGCTGCAAATCACAGCAGAGGAAGAGCTGGAAGAGCAGCCCAGCTGGGCAAGGAGCCCACCCACAAAAAACACCACAAAAAACAACAACAAAAAAACCCAGCTCACACCTTCACACCTCCAGCCTCAGCTCTCCAAAAATGACATAAATAGCACAGTAAAGTCTTCCTTCAGCCCCAGGGTATCCCACATACACAGAGCAAAGAAATAGAAGAGCTGATGGCAAAGCCCTCCTCTGGGCTGCCTACATCCTCAGGGTGCACAGCTGGACAGACAAAAACATCTGGGCAGGCCCAGTCAGGGAGGAGCTGGCTGTGAGGCTGGGGAAGGGGCTGGAGTTTCAAAAGTTGGACTGGATGATCTTGAAGGTCTCCTCCAAGCAAAGACATTCTGTGATTCTCTGAGTTGGGCAGACGGGGACAGTGTTGAATCGCTTCTTTGGGAGGGGGTGATGCAGGAGATGCTTAAGCAACCACAGGCATGCATTTTCCAAAACAAACCACTTGCTCTGTGTCCAAATAATGGCAGAGAAAAGATGCTTTCATCCCCCCAGCCTGTGCTTTCTTGCCTCTTCCCCATCCATCTACAAACCTTGAATCCCTCAAGAGCCCCAGAGGATGGTGAGCAGCATGGCCATGCAGGACCTGCTGGAGGCATCACCTGCATCCCAGTGCCCACCATCTGCCTCCCACCATCCTCAGCACAACCAAGAGCCACCACACACCACCTGCACAGTTTTTTTGGAGCTGGGCTTTTTAACAAACACACAGCCCATGTTCAGCCCCATCCAAGGATGTTCATCCATGTTCATCCCAGCCACGGATGCCAGAAGAGCAGCCATCCTTCAGCAGTACAAGGGTTTCTTTTTTTCTTCCAAGCTTCAACTCCAACAATGAATTTGGACGCTGAGGCCCCAGGAAAAACTTGGGCATAATTTATCACCAGAAAAGGTGGGGTCCAAGCCCAAAGCAGTCTCCTTGGGCTCACAACCCTTCTCCAGGCAGAGAGCCATAGAAGAAATGTGTGGAAGCAGCAGACGTAAAATGAATTAAGACTTTGGTCAGTTCTGATTACCACTTTAATTGCCTTCACCTTAAAAAAAAAAAAATAAAAAAAAAAATTCTCCTAATCTTAATTGCTGCAGGAGAAAGAGCTCCCCAGCCTCTTCTCACCGTCCCATTTCCAGACTTCCTCACTTTTGAAACTGTAACGGATTTAAGTGCTGGGATTACAACTTAACACCAGCTGAGAGAACTGAGGTTAATCTTGAGTGAATAAAAAAATTGCATTTTAAAACTCCAGACTATTAAATGTGGGGGGGGGGGGCCCAAATGGAACGAGGAAGANCCCCCCCCCCCACATTTAATAGTCTGGAGTTTTAAAATGCAATTTTTTTATTCACTCAAGATTAACCTCAGTTCTCTCAGCTGGTGTTAAGTTGTAATCCCAGCACTTAAATCCGTTACAGTTTCAAAAGTGAGGAAGTCTAAAAGATTAAGCTGGGACGGTTCTTTAATGCAAGCTCAAAAGATTAAGACCATGGTTTTCCAAAAGATGGAGATTTTGGGTGGCCCTGATACTTGCTTTGCCTGGCTCATTAAGTCATGAACATATTTGATTTCTGCCCCTCCCCAATGGCTCAGACCCCCAACAGGACCAAAAAAACCCCAAGCCCATCAAACCCAGGAGTTTCAACTTTCCTCTTCGAGCAGGTCAGAGAAAGTAACTCTCAGAGCCAGGTTGGCATCAGCCTTCTTCAGGTGTGTGGTCTCCCCTTCATCTGCAAGATGAGAATTGAGCCAAGAGGTAGACACACACACTCTCCCATGCTCTCTCTCTCTACAACATCTGCCTTTCACCACCCAAGTCATCCAACAGGTCCATCTTCTCCCACCTAGAAGAAGCAAACTGATTATGTCCCCGTTGTTGCACATCCCAAGGGAGCACAGCCCAAACCTTGGGTCTTCACAGCCACCAAGGCCCATCCAGCCCCTATGTGCAGTGCAATGACAATTTACAGGGATTTCATCCCATATATATATATAACTGTGCATGTATGTGAAGATATATATATATATATATTTAAAATATGTATTTGGCCTCTGCAATTCCGACCATAAAGAAGTTCTGCTGTCTTGTATCCTCCACCACGGTCCTAAATCCCTACACCCACTAACACCCTGAGGACACAAAGTGTCTCTGTGTCTGTGCAGGTTAATTCTTGATGCAATGGAGTCAAAGCAACCAATTTCCCATCCCTCCACCCCCCACCACCCC
>JAAWXA010000055.1:2001417-2029119 GCA_038090715.1 Florisuga fusca
CCCGCCCCCCATTTTCCTATTTAAATTACTCTAAGAGCAAACCCCAGGTCTCCAAAGGACACCATCAGGATCACAACCATCATGCAAACAAAGCTCCTAGACTTCATGGCAAACAGCACTTCAACAAATTAAAAGCCAACTCATTGAAATATCTAATTGACTTTTCTGTGCAAAGAGCTTGTTAAAAAAAAAAAAAAAAAACAAACACAAAACAAAAAACCCACCAAAATACCCTCTAGCCTTTCTGGAAGGCACAGTTGGGCCCTGCTGCTCTGCACCTTGGGTGGCCTCAGAGGGGAATGGGCTGCACATGGGTTCTGATGGCTTCCAGGTCTATTGCTCTCAAACTCCTGGGTGCCCTGGGGGTTCTACTGGAATTTAAGCAACATCAAAAGAAACACAAACCATCAAGCCTGAGTCTTGCTAAAGAGATATAGCAGCCAGTCTGGTCTGGAGCTGACCTTGGGAAAGCCACCACTCTACCACAGCTTCCTCACCTCCTGGGGGCTGGTGGGTTCTTCTGCCTGACACTGAGAGGACCCGGTACTGCCTCCTCTTTGCATTTCTTTCCTTACACTGCCTCTCAAGCCTAGTAGAGCTTTGTTATCCCCTTGGAAGGAACTGGTGAGACGATTCAGCTTCCCCATTTCCAGCCTCTCTTCTCCCCACCAAGCAAGGTCCCGCTCCCATCACAACCCAGGGTTGTCGGGTGCTCTGGGTCAGCTGAGATTTTATTGGTCACAGTGAACACCCACAAGAAGGAAGGACAGGGAACACCCAGCAGAAGGAAGGTCCCACCTCAGCCAAACCCCTCAGTGGGTGGTGGCCACATGCTGTGTCTCTGCATCCAAGGTCTCAGGGCAGCGAGGTGGTGGCAGGAGGGGAGCAGCCACCAAGGCAGCCTCTTGCTGCTCTATAAAGTGTTGAGTTTAAGAGATCATTCCCAGCATACTGGCCATGGTTGTATTTAATTTTGTTTGGTTTTGTTTTTTTCCAAGAGCAAACCCCAGGGCATCAGGTATTCCATCCCCTTGTGCTTTTTTTTTTTTCCCAAGGTTCGGAGTGTGTTTGGGCAGTCATATCCTCTCTTCAACCAGAAGCAGGGAGCAAGGGAGTTCCAGCAGAGCAACCGACCCCATTCAAAAAAGAAAACTAAAAATATAAAGAAGTGAGAGGGGAAGAAACCTCCTCTCTGTTTTCCGAAGTGGGGAAAAAAAACAAACAAAAAAAAACCCAAAGGAAGATAAATCCACAAAACCCCCTGCTCCCCAGGGCTGGTAGAAGGTGTGCAGATCCCAGAATCCATTGTGTGGGTGGGAGAAGCCCAGTGACCTCCAGCAGCCTGACCAGGACTCAGGTTCCTTGCTCCTTGCCCCATCCCTCCCACTGCAGCCAGGCCACTCGGGCTGCACTCGGCGATGCTTTGGGCTCTTGATTTTCCATAATGCCCAAGAGGTGGTTTTTCTCCTTCAGCTTTTGAGGGTTTTGCTTTTTTAAAAATTCACAGTCTGATTTAAAAAAAAAAAAAAAAAAAAAAAAAAAAAAAAAAAAAAAAAAGAGAGAGAGAGAGAGAAAAAGAAACAGAAACAGGATGGAGTAGAGGAGGTGGAAGGAAAGTTTGGAACGGGGAGGGAGGGAGCATGAGGCACGCTGGGTTCTCCTTCTATGCGTAAAATTCCTCCTGCTTGTCAGGCTTCTGGTAGGTCACGTTGGCTTGCTTGGGCTCCTCCAGTGTGTAGCTGCCCTCATCCTTCTTCTTCATCCGGTAGATGAGCAACATGACCAGGAAGGCAGCAAAGAGGGCTCCCACCACACCGCCCACGATCACCGCTGCAAGACAAGAGGTGGTATGGCCATCAGGGCTGCCCCCAGCAGAAAGAATTTTGAAGGGGAGGGGGGTTCATTTGGGCTTCCCCAAATATATTTTGTATTCCAGATTGGTTTTGTGATTTTCAAGCTTGTGTGCAGCTGTGATTTAAGAGAGCTGAAAATGAAGGTGAGGGGCTAAAGCAATCACCTGATTCTGGGAGCTTCAACAAGCTGTCAAGTGCAGTGATGCTGAAGGGTGGTAGGACCTGAAGGGTGGGTAGAAACTGAAAAGTGGGTAGGACCCAAAGGGTAGGTATAACCTGAAGGGTCCATAGAACCTGGTAGAGACATGAAGACCCCTGTCAACCCCCAGAATGGCCTCTGGATTATCCCAGGCTCAGCACTACCCCAAAGCCCTGCCAAAGACCAACCCTCTCCTGGGACATGGACAGCCCCGTTGTGTCCTCCCCAACCACACCAGCTCTTCCCTCACAAGCCCACAGCCTCTGGTCTCACCTATCAAGACTTCTTTCCTCTCCAGGATGTTTTTCTGGGGGAGCTGAGCTGCTGAGTTCCCAGAGTCTATGGTGTTGTCAATCAGCCCCGACTCCACATTCTTGCTCAGCCCGGGTCCTGCTGGTGGTGTCACAACTGCCATCACCTCATTACCAAGCTCAGGACGAGTTGTCTCTTCTTCCTCCTGGATCTCAAAGTCCCCACTGGGCCCGCTGCTGACCGGGACCTCCAGCTCATTGTCAAGGGCTGTCGTCACCTCCCCTGGCTCCATCTGGGAGAAAGGACAAGATGGAGCAGGGGACAAGGACCAAAGGGTGGTTCCTGTCTCCAGCAGCTCTCATGTGTCCAGAGGACTTTTTACAAGGTCATGTAATGATAGGATGAGGGGAAACAGCTTTAAACTGACAGAGGAGAGACTGAGGTTGGACATGAGGAAGAAATTCTTTGGCGTGAGGGTGCTGAGCCCCTGGCCCAGGTTGCCCCTAGAAGCTGTGGCTGCCCCATCCCTGGCAGTGTTGAAGGTTGGATAGGGCTTGGTGGGAGGTGTCCCTGCCCATGGCAGGGGTGGCACTGCATGAGCTTTAAGATCCCTCCCAACCCAAACCAGTCTGGGACTCTGTGATTCTGTGACAGGCAGATCACAGTACTAGTGACAGGGTGGATCTCTCAGCAGGAAACATGGGAAGTAACACTGGGATGTCATTTCCCTGTGTCACCAAAGAGGGTGGTTATATTGCAGCAAGCAACACGACCCCACATCTTGATGGTCACCAAAAGGCTGAGGCCACCATAATTGAGCTGGAGCGGTCTGTCCCCATCCCAGGTGCCCTCAAGATGCACAGACTCTCCTCTCTTCCCTGTAGCTTCCCCTAGAGAGAGCCCCACACCCCGACCCCTCACCTGGGCTCTCTGGCCCCAGTGTAGACCAATGGCTGAAACATCTCACAGCTGCCTCCTGGCTAGACTTGGAGTGATGGAACCCTTTGTGCTACAGCAGCATAGCAAGTGGAAGGACTGGATGTCATCAGATGATCCCCAGGGCTCCCTTCCCTCTCCCTTTTCTCTCGTCAATCTTCACTTTTGGTTGCAGCCCTGTGGCATGGGGCAGGAGCAGGAAGATGGGACCTCCTCACTCAGAATATGGTGTCCTTCTCACCAGGATATAGAGCCAGCCCTGCTCCCTGCTATGGTCCCTGACCAATCCCCCTCTGCAGGAAGGTGACCCCAACCTGAAGACCAACCATGGACAGATAAGATGCTCCATCTTCCTCCATCCCAACCCTGACCTACCCATTGCCTCCTGTGCATCCCCACAACTGCAGCTCCCTCCCAAATCCCCCCTGACTGTCCCCCTGTCCCAGCAGCCTGATCTGATGCTTCAAGGGTTGGTGTCAGCAGCATGGGGTCAGGCTTTCCAGTCTTTTTTCTGTGGTCACAGTGACAGGACAAGAGGTAGGAGGCACATAGTGAACATAGGACCATGTTCCATCTAAACATGAGGAGGAACTCTGATGGTGGCAGAGCCCTGGCCCAGGCTGCCCAGAGAGGTGGTGGAGCCTCCGTCTCTGGAGACTTTCAATACCCACCTGGATGCCATCCTGTGACACCTCCTCTGGGTGACCTGCCCCTGTAGTGAGGTTGGACCAGATGATCTCCAGAGGTCCTTTCCCACCCCCATGCTGGGATTCTGGAATTCCATGTCCACACACTGAGCTGGACCAGCACTGAGCACCCCTGAGCAAAACCTCCCCAGGATCCCTCCTTCATGGGTCGGAGGGGATGCAGGAGACTGGGACAAGCACTAAGCTGGATGGGATGAAGGTGGGGCGGGTAAGTGGGACCCCTCTCCATGTCCTGCAGGCCCCAGGGGCAGCACATGGCTGACTGCTTCCCACCAACAGCATTTTTGTGACAGAGATTAACTGAAGGTCAGGGAGAGCCCAGGGGGCTGTAAATAAGTGTAGGTAGCAGAGAAGAGGGACTCGTTTAGACAAATCACTCCATCTTTCACTCAAAGAGGCTCTCAAATGGCCCCTGAGGGGCTCTGAATGACAAGATGGATCAGCAGATTAAAACCCCTGCTCAGGACACCCCATGGGCTGGAAATGCACCATGAAGTTGTCATATGAGCATTTGAGTCTCCTGCTGACTGGCTGTGAACTGGGAACTGGGAGACTGAGCCCAGACCCCAAAGCTGGAGGAGAGCAGAGGCTTCCCTGGGCAAGCTGCTCTGGAGCAGCCAGGCATGGCCAAGCTGAGGACACCAGGGACAGATGGCATTCCCCTGGGTGTCCCCTGTCAGCCCAACAGCCCCATCACCCTGCTCTGCCCCCGCCACCCTTCCAGCTCCCCTCTTCATCTCTCCAAATGGTCTGCTGGGAAGAGCCCAACCTTTCTCGACCTCCTTCTGAGGAACTGGCTCAGGATGGAGCAACCTCAAAGATTTCCCATCACCATCACCTGGCTTCCAACATGGCCCACAAGCCCTTCAGCAGGTGAGAAGGACTCCTGCCTCCTACCTGGGGGGCTTCTGTAGGTGGCAGCGTGGCAGGAGTCGATGGCAAGGCAGAGGTTTTTTCTGTGCGGTCTGCAGTCCTGGAGGTGGTTGGTTTTGGCAGGGACCTGGGCTTGGCTGTGCTGATGGGAACAAGTCGTGTGGTAGCCACCTCTGTTGGTGTGCTGGTCTGGAAGATGGACGTGGTGGGTGTCTCCAGGGTGGTGGCCCGGGTCGTGGCTGCTTTGGTGACAAAGGGGGGCAGGAACCTCCGGACTGTGGTGGGTTTGGGAGTGGCCATGGTAGTGCTGGTGGGGGTGGTGGCTGCAGTGGTGGTGGCTGAGGTGGTGGTGGTGGTAGTGGTGATGGTGGTAGGGGAGTCACTGGTAGTGGTGCTGGTGGTGGCTGCTTTCCATGTGGGGATCACTGGTGCCTCTGTCACCCTGGGGATATACAAGATGCTGGGTGTCTGCTCGGGTGTGGTGTCCTCAGCAGGGAATGGTTCAAAGGGGGTTGCCACAGGCTGCACAGAGGTGATGGGCAGCATGGCCACCGTGGTGGGGACTGTGATGGATGTGTCTGTGGTGAGGGTCACTGCTGTCTCCAGCCCCGACTCCTGCTCAAAATCTGAAAGAGGAGGAAAGAGGGAAGGGTGAAGAAGAGGAAAGAGGGAAGGGTGAAGCTCCTGCTGCCCCATGCCTCCCAAGGCTACCATGCAATGGGTCTTATCCCAAAATAACCAAGAGCATGGAGTGGTTCCAAGCTCAGCAGAAACCAAGGGCTGCAGATTCCCATGTGGTGGCCAAAGCCCCTCTCTGGGGTGAACGAAACCTCAAGAACATGGCATGTTGAGCTGGGGAAGGACTGATCCTGCTCTGGAGGGCTGGAGAGTGAACTGGGAGATGGAGTAACTTGGACTCAACCTTTGGGACAGTTTCCTTTGCTTTTCTTTAGGAGAGGGCAGGAGGGTAGTTCTGGAGATGGATGAGATAATGCCCATCCTCACATCCCATGGCAAGCCCCTCTCCAGTCCCACCAAAAATAGACTCCCTTGGGACCCTTCCCCAGGAACCCAGCAGCTACTTACACCCCGAGCCAGAGCCTGAGTAGACATCATCCAGTTCATCGTCCCCAAAAGGATCATCATCCCCAGAGCCCTCCAGGTCCACGGGACGCTCGTAGTTCTCATGGCGCCAGCGCTGAGCCTGCAGCCAAGTGGGGAGACACGTGAGAAGCTCCAGCCCCCCAGACTGAGCCCTCTGCCCATGCAGATCCCCCCAGACATCCCCCAGGGGACTGTGAGGAGGTGAATGGGGCAGGGAAAAGCAAGACCAAGGGAGAAGGGGGACAGGCAGAGCTTGCCAGACAAAACCATCCAGAATTGTTTGGGGGGGGGGGGGGGGGGGGGGGGCNGGGAGGGGAGGGCCCCCCAATAGGATTTGCTGCTGCAAATCTTTCAGACAAGATGACATTTTGTGGAGAGCTCATGTTGAGTCTGATAGGATGAGGGGTGATGGCTTTAAACTGGCAGAAGGGAGCTTGAGGTTGGACATTAGGAAGCAATTGTTTGGTGTGAGGGTGCTGAGCCCCTGTCCCAGGTTGCCCCCAGAAGCTGTGGCTGCCCCATCCCTGGCAGTGTTGAAGGTTGGATGGGGCTTGGAGCACCCTGGGCTGGTGGGAGGTGTTCCTGCCCATGGCAGGGGTGGCACTGGATGTTCTCCAAAGTCCCTTCCAGTCCCACCCAGTCTGGGATTCTCTGATTTCCCATGGAAAAGGGGAAAAAAACCAACAACTGCTTTTGTAAACCGTTAGAAAAACAAGCAGTTTGGTTCTCCAGCTCACTTTAGGTGGTTTTCAAGTGATTCCTGGCCCAGGTGGGACAGGAACACACACAAGCTGCTGTCATAACTTGGAAAGCCTCAATATGAAACATTATCAGACTTCAAATAGTCCACAGCTACACAGCGCTGCTAGAACTTGGAGAGCCCTTGCTAGGAGGGCTCTTAAACATCTTGTTTTGCAGATCAAAGTGTCTCCTGTTTGTGTTGCAAGGAAATAGTTTGACACTTCATTACAAGCCAAACAAGGAGGCTTTGATCTGCAAGATCGCATCAGATGTTTCAAGATCTAACAAGCCAGCTTACTACTTAAATGTAAAATAAAAAGGTTGAAGGGTCCCCTTCACCTCTTAGAGCATTTTGCCCCCTGACAACAGCTTCAGGTTTCTTTCTTTTCGCTCCAGATTGGAACAAGAAAGAGTTTTGAGAAGTCAGAAGGTCCCATGACATAGAAATATGACACTTAACTCACATTTCAGCCTCACATTTCCTTTTCTGGAGCCCATCCAAGGGAGAGATGCTCAAGGCTGGAGGACACATCCTGGGGCTGTGAGCTGATTGCTGCCACAATGCCTAAGCCAAGGAGATGTCTGGTACTCAAACCCTCCCTAAACAGTCACTGTGGTGCTGCAGATGTCCAGTTGTTCCACACACCCATGGTGACAGTGTGAGCACATTCCTGGGGACATAAATCTCTTGGAAAGTTCAGGGGGAGTTGGGTTTCTAAGTTTCTGTCACTCCTGAAAGGGTTGCTGAGCTTTTTCAGCCTGGGTCTATTCTGGATGTGGGAGTCAGCAGTGACTGTGAAATGATTTCAACTAATTCTTTGCTCTATGGAGGCACAGGCTCCAACTCCTGGAAAGCAGATGGGAAGGGATGTTGCTAAATAAGTGATGCATATAAATAAGTAAAATGCTAAATAAATAAAAAGATGCAGAAATGATATCTGCTGCAGCCCAGGAGAAGGCAGTGGACAGAAGTCAAAGACCCCCCAAATCCCCATGGGTTTCACCAGGCAATTTTTCCATGGAGAAAAGTCCCTACTGGTGAAAAGTCCCATCCAGGACTTCTCTGTCCCTGTGAGCAGCATAGGGAAGCCAGGAGATCCCAGGGTACATGCAGAGGCTGGTTCAGTGTCTTGGAAGGCTGATGGGGTGTACCACGCATGAACTATGAGACAGGCCACCAAAACTGATGGGAGAGTGAAGGCAAGGAAAAAAATGGTAAGATTTCAAGGGTGGGAAGAAGAAACATTGGTAGTGGTTCCTATTTTTTTTTCTCTGATAATATTGAGGCCAATGAGGCTCATGAGGAGACCACTGGACAGGAGCTCCCCAGACCACCCCTCACCCCTGCCAGCCAACCCAGGCAAGCTGGATTCTCTCTGTGTGACCTGCAAAACCTCACCACAATGGGAGCCACATGGCCCAGCTCCATCCAGCCCATTTCTCCCATAAATTGGAACCAGATGAGGTAGCTTCAACCACCTACTCCCTGTGCTTGCATCAGGAAGTGAAAATGGAAGCATGTGGCTCCAGCATGTCACACCATCCATCCATCCATCCATCCATCCATCCATCCATCCATCCACAGAGTGCAGAGTTTCATCAGAACCAGCTCTTTGCCCAGGAGAAGAGCCTGGAGTGAAGGGGCAAGCAGGTTGGTGCTGGTGAGAACTGCCCAATTCCAAATCCCGAACCCAACCTTTCTCAAAAGAATAACACTCCCATGTGCTGCTTAGACAACAACCAAGCCCAGCACCCTCAGCACCCCATGGTCAGGAACACGTCCCAAGGCCATTGCCCAGCTCTAGCATCTCTTTGGTCACCACCAACACTGCTCCAGCCTCAGGCCCCTGGCTTCCCAATGGGATGCAGAGGTTGAGGGCTGGAACCCTTTCTCCAGCTCCGTCCTCCCCCTCCAGATCCCCTCCCCCTGCACTGTGCAACCACCACCACTGCCTCCAGGCTGAGGGAGCAGGATCTGTGCCTCAGTCCCACTGGGATCCATCTCCTGGAGCCACTGACTGCAGCAGGAATAACTTCCCAGAAAGGAAACACCTCACAGGGCAAAACTCACCCTCTGGAGACAGCACCTTGGACATAAAAGACATCTCCTCCCTTGCCCACCCCTTGCAGAAGTGTTCTCAGCCAGGTTATGACCTAAATGGATTCCTGAGGCTTGATGGGAGCTGACATCAAGGAGGGACAACAGGGGCCTTGGGTCCAGTCCCAGCTGCTGCCAGGCCCACTCAGTGCATGTAACACCAGCTCCTGCAGCGCCAGGCACCATCCTGCTCTTCTGCTGCAAGATGCACAGAGTCCCTGCTGCTCAGGGGAGGTGAAACAGGACCTCGGGTGGGCTGGCAGGGAGTTTCCCTTCTCCTGCTTGGCCCCAAGTCTCCTGAGCTGTTCCTGTGGACGTAGGGACCTGGAGATAACAGAACTAGGGCAAGAAATGGAGGCTGGGCCAATGCTTTGCTCCTCTCCACCATTCTTTGGCCTAGGATTGCATCAGCCCTGGGATCCTAGAATCACATCCTAGGATCACATCTGCCTCAGGACCCCAGGATTGCATCATCCCAGTGTAAAATCCTAAATAATGCTCCAGCCTGTAGCAGGCACAGCCTCAGCCCACCAGGCTTCACCAGGAGTTGGGAATAAAGCCTTGGGAACCATCCCCAGGTGTCCCCAGTGCAGGAGGAGGGGAGTGTTTGGGACATGGCTGTTCCCCAGAAAAGCCCCTGTGAAGCTCCACTCCCTGACGTAACCCTTCTGGCCAGGCTGCCCCAGCTGCAGCCCACATGGTTTCAGATCAGGCTCCTGAAATAAATCTTAGGACCAGTCAGGGTTTATTTGGATTTTCTGCTGCTTGGAGTGTTAATGCTCCACATGCAGTGGGTCCCACAGCCCAGCACCATCCCCAGCCACCCCCCCAGCAATGACAGGGCACAGCCAGGATGAAGAGGAGAGGAATGAGGATTTTGCCAGGCTGGCAAAATCCTCAGCTCCCACTTCCCAACCTGCAGCTGCTTTGCCGTCTCACAGCAAAGACTCTGACGGCTGGGGATTATCCAGAGAAGCCGTGGCTGCCCCATCCCTAGCAGTGTTGAAGGTTGGATGGGGCTTGGAGCACCCTGGACTGTGGGAAGGGTCCCTGCCAATGGCAGGGGTGGCACTGGGTGAGCTTTAAGATCTCTTACAACCCAAACCAGACTGGGATTCTTTGATTTGCCCCAAACCAGAAACTTCCCCAGACTTGATCCTTGTTCCAGCAGACTTCATGTGCTCCTCCCAAAAAAGATTGAAGAGATCTGGGTGGCAGGAGCTCTGGGTGTGCTGGATACACCCCTCACAGCCCCTGGTACAGGGATGGTTCCAGGGACTGTCTTGACCCTGCTGCAGGAGGGATGGGGCTGGGAAGCTCATGTAACCCCTGGGGGCTACCAGCCCCAGGAGAGGTTTTCCCATGGCAGGAATTGACTTTCCTGCATGGGGCTGGGAGTCACAGAAGTCAACCTTCTCCCATGGCCAGGATGAGAGTGAGCTGCACATAGGACTCATCGAATCCCAGACTGGTTTGGGTTGGGAGGTGACATGACCACTACATCAAGCTAGGATGGAAAACAACCACACCACCCACTTGATCCCAAAGGACCCTTCTGCTCCCACAGCCACCCTGGGGCTGAGTGAGGTCAGTGGGTGATGACACCCACCCAGATGCTTGCTGTCCCTGTCCTTTTTCATGCCTCTCCTCCACGTCTTGGCTGGAGCAGCCAGGAACAGCAGCCAAGGGGCTGTAGCAGCACAGATCACACCCAAATCCTGTGCTAAGAGCCTTGGAAAGACAACAAGAGCTTCTGCCCTTTAGCCCAGCATCAGCAGAGCTGAGCAGGGAGATCAGAGAGGCTTCATCATCCATCTCCATCATCCATCCACCCCCCCACCCCAGCAGAGTGGATGCACCATCCCTCCTCCTCCTCCTTTATCAAGATGACAGACACCTATTTACAGGTTAAAAATGCAAAGCTCAGGTAAAAGGTCCCCCAGACACACTCAGCCCTCCCCAACATGTAGCTCCTCAAGTTCAACAGAGGATTTCTTAGAAACATGGGATAATTATGGTTGGAAAAGACTTTTCAGATCATCCGAGCCCAACCCTTCCCCCAGCACTGCCCAGGCCACCACTGCCCCATGTCCCTCAGCACCACATCTCCAGGCTCTGAAACCCCTCCAGGGATGATGGGAACTCCAGCCCTGCCCTGGGAAGCCTGGGCCAGGCCCTGACAACCCTTTCCAGGCATTGAGAAATTGTTCCCCAGCTCCAACCTAAATCTCTCCTGGCAAATCTGAGCGCTTAAAAGATGCAGAAACCAAGGGACAGAGGGGACCTGCCCCTCACCTCCTTGTGTGGTACACTCTCCTACAGACCCCTCTACGTCTTTGGACATGTCCTGGGGGACAGGGCCAGCTGGTTCAGGTCTTCTTAAATTCCCTGCTCTCTCTTCCTTGCCCATCACTCCTTCCTGATAAAGGCAGGATGAGGGTGCTATGTTTTCGGGGTGTCCCCAGGCCATGGCAGGGTTTTGGTGGAGACTCTTCAAATTCCCCACATCTTCCCCCAGAACAAAACCCCAGAGCTGCTGCCCTTGCAAAAACCAACATCCACTGTGGGGTGTCCAGCTTGTGCAGGGGAGGGAGCCCTGCAAATCAATCCATCCCTAGCCAGGGGAGAGGCTGGAGAACCTCCCCAAGATGTCCTCAGGCCCTTTGCCGGTAGCCATTGTCATGGCAACGGTTGCCATGGAAACGACTTCCTCCATGGCAACGCATCCATCGCTGGTGCAGGGCAATGGGTGGTGGCCTCCACTCCTTCCACTTGGAGTGAGTCTGGGGTCCTGAGGGAAGGAGGGATTAAATGGCCTCGTGGGGTGGGCTAAGGAGGGGAGAGGAGGGGAAGAGCCATCCCAAAAGCACAGAGGAGAAATACCAACTTGAGTCCCAGTGTCTGCTTTCTGGGGGACTTTGGGGAGGGTCAGAACATCTCCCCATGCTCAGAAGTCCTGGCTGGGAGTTCTCCAGCTCAGTTTAGGTGGTGGGAGTGACTGGAGGCTGTGGATGCTTCCAGCCCTCCTGAATGTGGACAGAAGCTTGTGAGTTTTCCCTGAGGGAATAAAAACAAAAACAAAAAGAAACAAACAAACAAACAAACAAAACAAAACAAAACAAAAAAAGCACTGAAATCTGGTGGGTTTAGGGCAGCCAGGGCACAGGCTGGGATCATGCCCACATCCCAGGCTGGTAGTGATGGGGCACAAAGTGAGGTGGTGACACCCTTTCCCTGGCACATGGGAGAAGCTCAATAGACTCTCACTTTTGGAGACCTGGCAGGGTGAGCTGGGGATGGAGGCAATTTTATCCCATGCATGCCACCCAACAGCCTCCATCACCATTCTGGGACACAGGACAAGGCCAAAGCAGGGAAGGGACACAGAGGGAGAGCATCAATAAGGATGCAGGGGACCAGCCTTCTCCACATCCCAATGTGGGGGCAGCTAAAGGAGGAAAAGGGAGATTGAATCAGTGTGAAAGCAGCCTGGAGAACAGGATGGGTTGCTGCAGATGAGAAAAAGGAGCAGCTTGCCATCCCATTTCTCAGTTCCAAGCACGGGTTCTTGACTGCGTCTAAAAAAAAAAACCAAACCACAATGACAGCAAACCCACAAAGCCAAACTCCCAAAGGGCTGTCTGCAGTCTGAGCCAGTGAGCCAGCTCTGGGGAGCCCAAACCCCTTCTCCCAGTAGCATGGACACTGCAAGAGTGAGGGGAGAGGAGAAGGTGGGCAGGAGATGGCCCCTGCAGGGATGGAGCCATGGAGATGGCAGTGGCAGAGGGGCAAGTGGCAGTGACTCAGGGTGTGTCCTTCAAGGGAGATGGAAAGCTCACAAGGATGCAGACAGGGTCAGGAATCTATCAGGGGCTGCAAGCCATTTTCTCCAGGAAAATGCATTTAAACTGAGAACATATCACAGAAAAAAAAATGTTTATTTCAATGATATTTTCCACAGGATATTTTCATTTAATCCCCCCTTGAAAGCATTTTTTTAATGCTTTCTATAGAAAATATTCATAATTCACCCCAGCAGGTGATTTAGTGATACTATAAGCAGTTGTAATAATACCATACTACCACATAGTTGGAATGAAAACATTGTTCCTGAACCTAAAATACTCCACAATTTTTTTTCTAAAAAACCCCAAAAAACAAAAAACAAACAAACAAACAAAAAAACAAACAAAAAACCCAAAAAAACCCCCACAACACTGAATCCCCACAATTCTTCAATCCAAGGCTGTGAGTTAAAAATAAATCTGTTGGAAAGCTGCTCCAGACAGCATCTCATTGTCACCAGGACCTGCTGCTTTGGGAAAAGACCTTAATGTCCCAGCATGGACAGCTCTGGCCACAATTTTGCCTGAGAACTGATGCTGGAGACCATCCAAGCTGCTCGAGCTGAAGATGTCCCTGGCAAAGCTAAGGAGGTTGGGCTGGAAGGCAGTGGCACAGCATGGCTGGGGCTTGGGGGTGCAGGAGATGATGGAAACCACGGGCATGGTGCTGAAAACCAAGGAGATGGTGCTCACAACCAAGCAGATGATGATCACACCGGGGAGGGGGTTGGTGCTCACAACCAGGGGGATGGTCATACAGCCATAGAATTATAGAATGGCTGAGGTTGGAAGGGACCTTAGAGCTCATCTCCTCCAACCTCTCATACAAAGTTGCTCCAAGCCTCATACAACCTGGGCTTGAACACCTCCACGGAGTGGGCAGCCACAGCTTCTCTGGGCAATCTGTTCCAGAGTCTCAGCACCCTCTTAATGAAGAACTTCTCCTTGAGATCCAGTCTGAACCTCTTCTCCTTCATGTTAATCCATTTCCCCTTCTTCTATCACTGGACACTGATGAAAAGTACCTCTGCAGCCTTTCTGGAGGTTCCCTTCAGGTACTGGCAGTCAGCTTTAAGGTCCACCTGGAGTTTTCTCCAGGCTGGAAGCTGAGCTGCTGCTCACTGTCAGCAGAAATCCCACTCTCCAGATGTGGTGTGAGCTGGGGTGAGCAGCAGCTGCTCAATTTCTGTAACTTCATTCTTTCCCTGATTAATTAAACCCCTGAATAACATCTGCCTAAACCCCAGCGTTTTTTTGTTTGTTTGTTTTTTTAATTGTGTTTTTTTTTTTTTTTTTTATAGGATGATTATTTGATGCAAGTAAAATAATCATTAACATTTACCAAAGAGCAGCAATTATTCTGGCTTTGTATATAACCTCCCCTGCCAACCCTGCAGCACTGTGAGGAGTGGGGCTGGGCTGCCCAAAACCTGGCCTGGGGTGTCTTTAATCCTCAGTGTTTCATCATCTCTTGTGGAATATAATGGACCAGAAGGTCCAGACACCCCAGACCAAGCTCAGTCCCCCAAAACCTGACTTCAGACCCATGCACCCATCACTGTTTAGTCATCTTTTAGTGAATTCAATGAATCATCAGGTGCAGGTAGCCTGGACTGGGCTCAGCTCTTCAACCAACATCTCCTCCTCCTCAGGATCAGCTGCTCCCACTGGCATTCTTTATCACAGTTCTTCAATGGATCATTGCCAAATCCCACCCCACTACACAATAAATATTCCTGAGCCAGGGCTGGCAGGAAAGACAGCAAACCCCCTGATGTGAATTGTTGCTAACACCTCAGCTCCCAGAACACTCGGGTTTTTTACCTCTGGGGAGATGGAGGAGAAAATAAAAAACAACCAAACACACAAACAGAAGTGTCAAGTGTCACTCCCCTCCTGCTACACCAAAAACACCAGCTGGAGAGGCACAGGGGAGCCTGGCTCTGCCACTGGCATTGCATCAGGCAGTCAGAGTGGTTTCTGGGGTCTCCCTTGGGGTGGCAGGTCCCCCAAAGCACCCCTGAAGCCAGCTGGGTGCAGTGGGACTGAGTGTGGCCCTTTGCCCCGTGGCTTCTGTTAATGACTCAGTATTAGGTTATGGTTAGACTTGATGATCTTGCAGGTCTTTTCCAACCAAGGTGAGTTTGTGATTCTGGCTGGGTGGGAGCTGGGGGAGCACCTGGCTGGGAAGGATGCTTCAGGCAGGAGCAGGATCAGGGTAGGAGGTTCCCCCAGCCTGGGTGAGCTGGTGCAGGAGCAAATCCCCTTGACACCCAGGAGTGGGGAGATACCCTCTGGTCAAAAAATACCAAGTCTTCAATGCCCTCCATCCCACAGGAGCATCCTGCTAACCCCAGAGCCAACCTCTGCAGGATGGAGCTGGCAGGTAGGGACAGGCAGGGATGTCCACACCTCTGTCACCTGCCCTTTTCCTCCCCACTCCACCTGTCCAGGCCTATTTTTTTCCACCCTGAAGGATTTCTGCTGTTCTCCAACCTCATTAATTGCCATGCGATCAGCCATTGTCATGGAGACTCTGTCAGCCCCTGGAAAATCCATCACCAAGACCCCAGGCCACCACCCATGGATGCTCAGGGTGGGTCTCATCCCCCCCCACTCCCCCCGGCTCCATCCCCCATTTCCTTCAGGAGCTGCAGCCTGAAGGAGGAAGATTTCTCCCTCCCACCCCCCACTCATTACAGAACTGATTTAATTTGCTCTGCTCCATAATCCTATTGCAGCTTAAGATGCCAAACTTGTTCGAGCTTTTCTCACCTTTCACGAAGGCCCAGCAGAGCTCCCTCCCACTCAAACAAGTTGCAAAATAGGACTTTATAGAGTCCTCATGGTTGGAAAGGATCTTCAAGATCCATGGAGTCCAACCATCAGTCCGACACCACCCTAACCACTCAGTCATCTCCCCAAGCACCACATCTGCCTGTTCTGTGAACACCCCCAGGGATGATGACTCCACCACCTCCCTGGGAAGCCCCTTCCAGTGCTTCACCACTCTTCACTCTTCACTCCCTCTTCACAAGAGCTTGAGCGCTGGGTGGGTTTTGGTGACAGCTTGAGCTCCTCCACCCATCCAACGCTCCCCAGCAGATGGCTGGGCTGATGGCACTCCCCAGGTCGCCTGAGGGCAACTTCAGCCTTCCCACAGGCCACCAGCTCCTGAGCAAGGAGAAAATACTTAAATATTTGTTCTTCAGCCTCAGAAAAGGAAGGAACATTTTTTCCACCCTATTTGCTGCCAATGGAAACCCATTGGTTTCCCTGCTTCTTGGCCAGGGAAGGATGGACACAACAGCCAGAGAAAAGCCACCACTCTGCACCCCACCCCATGTAAGAAAGACGTACAGTCTTTCTTTACAGCCTGAGCAGCAAAAATCATAGAATCATGGAATGGTTTGGGTGGGGAGAGATCTTCAAGCTCATCTCATTCCAACCCCTGAGACACTGCCAGGGATGGGGCAGCCACAGCTTCTGGGGGCAACCTGGGCCAGGGGCTCAGCACCCTCACACCAAACAATTTCTTCCTCATGTCTGGCCAAGCCCCATCCAACCTGGTGAATATAATTCCCTCCAACCTGGAGGGAATAAACGGGTGAAAATAAAGCAGATACTGGGATGGTTTGAATCCTGGTGCTGAGGACACTGGAGCCCTTGTTCTCTCCCAGCCATGCTGCAGGGCTGGAGCAGGGGAAACCTAATCCTGCTGCCTCCCAGCTCAGATTTCCCAGCTCCCAGAGGTGAAGCCCAGAGGAGGCAGACACCAGCACCAGCAAAATATCACAGTGGCACCAGCCCTTGAGAAGCCACATTTCAATGCCCAGGGTCTTAAAAGCAAGGCAAGGCTGGAGAAAGTTTTTCCATGCTATGTACTCCTGTTTCCTCCATTTATTGCAAGTCCTTAAGTCATGAGGGACTCCAGCGAGGAGGTTAATCCTTGTTGAGACCATCATGAGGATAAAACTCCAAAGCAAAATCCAGAAGGGCTGTAGGAAGAGTGCCCAGAGTGGCTGGAATCATCAAATCCTAGAATGTAAGGTGGGAGGGGAACTAAAGGATCATCTGGTCCAACCCTTCTGATATTATTGTTTATATGAGATGTCCCAGCACCCCATCGAGCTGAGACTTCAAAATTTCCAAAGTGGGAGAATTCACCAGTGCCTTGTAGCCCCTTGAAGTACTGGAACATGGTAATAATGTTTACCCTAAGCTTTTTCTTCCCAAGCCTGGAGAAGTGCTGCTTCCCAGTGAGGTGCAGGGATTCCTGGGGCTGCTGTGCCTCCCTCACTGGAGGAAGGACCTGGATTTCAGCCAGGTTTAATCAATCAGCACCTGAAAGATGTACAAATGCCAAGCGTGGCTTGTTGGGCACTTAAATACTCATATTTTTTGCACCTTAAAAATAGATCAGAGCAGGTGATCAAGATTCAAAGCATCGAGGTGCAAAAGCCCCAGCTCAGGCTCCCTACAAGTGCCGGGAATGTTTCTCACCACCGAGTAACCCAATTTCTGCTGTCTTGCCTCATCACTCAGCTTGCCAACGAGAATAAGAACAGGGTGAGGAGTTCACCCTGGCTTGCCTGTGTCCAGGTGATGCCACGAAGCAGAGAAAGGCCAACAGCCAGCCTGGGGCTGCATCCTCATGGATTCACAGAATCACAGAATGGTTTGGGTTGGAGGGGACCTTAAATCTCATCCAGTTCCAACCCCCGTGCATGGGCAGGGACACTTCCCACCAGATCAGGTTGCTCTACCCAGACCCTCAGAGCAAGAC
Organism: Florisuga fusca; assembly: GCA_038090715.1. Taxonomy (NCBI): domain Eukaryota; kingdom Metazoa; phylum Chordata; class Aves; order Apodiformes; family Trochilidae; genus Florisuga; species Florisuga fusca. The sequence continues at coordinate 2,018,812 of JAAWXA010000055.1, forward strand.
AGCAGATGGCCAGCCCACAAAATTAATTTCTTCTTCAAATTTTTCATCTTGCCAAATCAGCCCACCTCCCTCCAAAGGTGCTCCGGAGCACAGTGATGCTTCCCACCTCTGGCAGATCACCATGGAGTGCCTTGATTTAGGGAAAAAAACCCACAAATTGAATGAAAAGAAAAAGTATTTCCTCTTTCTAGTCTGCACACAAAGAGACCTCAACCTCTGTTTATCTGCCCTGAACTTTATCTCCCACAGTTATTTGTCTGGAACTGTAATCAATCTCCCTTTCAATGGCACCAGCCCCCTTGGTTGGCACCTCCCATCCCCATCCCCAGGCACTAAACCCTCACACCTGAAGTGTACAAATAAAAATAATAATTCAATTTTTATTGAAAAAATCCCAATTTTCCCTGCATGGGGCAGCTCATTTGCTCACATTTGTTCACATTCTGCTTTTTTTGGATGCTTTGTGCAAAGGAGAAGTGGCCCCAGGGGACCTGCTGGATGCACGGGGGCAGTCCCCAGATATGGGGTCACCCCAAACACAGCCACCACTGGCAGAGGGGGACCTGATGTGTCCCATCTGGAAGTGCTCAGGCTCTGCACTGCCCCAGCAAAGTGGAGGTTTTGAGATGAAAGAAAATGTCCCATGTGGCAGCAATCAGAGCCATGACCTGCACAGTGCCCATCTCTGGTTACTGAGCCCTGCCCAGGAGCTGCCAGCAGCCCCTCTGGGCTCAGCTTACCCAGAAAATGAAACAACTGCAGGCTCCAAACCTTAGAAAGACAGGCTAAAGAACTGGGGTTGTTCAGCCTGGAGAAGAGAAGGCTCCGAGGTGACCTCATAGCAGCCTTCCAATATCTACAAGAAGGCTGGGGTAGGGCTTTTGACATGGGTTTGTAGGGAGAGGATAAGGGGCAATGGTTTAAAACTTGAAGAGGGGACATTGAGGTTGGACATTGGAAAAAAATGCCTTGCTGTGAAGATGGTAAGATACTGGCCCAGGTTGCCCCGAGAAGCTGTGGCTGCTCCATCCCTGGAAGTGTTGAAGGTTGGATGGGGCTTGGAGCACCCTGGGCTGGTGGGAGGTGTCCCTGCCCATGGCAAGGGTGGTACTGGACAAGCTTTAATGGCCCTTCCAACCCAAACCATTCTATGATTCTATGCAATGAGCAAAGTTTCTGCCACCAGACAAACCCCCCCAGGAACAGGGGATTTTGGGACGTTTTGCATGCTTCAGGGCATCCTGCGCACATGGGGTGGGTGCGTGAGCCAAGGGGGGTGTTTGGTTGGAACGAGTTGTTCAAATAGTTAGAGTCTGAGCCTCCTTGTTCCCCACCCCCAGATAAAGTCCTCTTCATGAAATGTAACCAAAGAAGCCATATCCACTCTTGCCTTTCCCACCAGCACTACAGCTGATCCAGTAAGAGGGATGGTGGCATCTCAGCACCCTGCCAGACAGAGAGAAACCAGTATCCCTAAGGCCACATCTACCCAGAAGCCTCAGCCCCAAGGCTTTAAGAAGAGGGTTTGAACTTTGATGGTGTGACCTTGCCAGGGTTCCCACCATCCATCTGCCTGGGCAGGATGCTTATAAGGCTGAAATGGCATCACTGGTCCTGGAGCAAGAGCCTCTCTGTGTCTTTGGGCCAGGAATGAAGCCAGGTCATCCCTGGCCCCTTATTGCTCTTCACCACCTTATCCATGTGGGACATTTCCAGCTATCCCAGCAGGAACTCAATTTTGTCAGGGAAGAAAAAGCTGAAGTGAAGCAGTGGGACTATGGGCAGGGGTGGAGGTTGCACATATCAGAGCTGGGATTTGTTGTGGTCTGGAGGGAACTGCTCCATACAGAGCCTCTCCTAGGGACCTCCACCTCACCCATCCCAGAACACTCAGTGGTGAAAAGGGAAAAACATCCTCCTGTGCCTGACAGGGAGAGGGAAACTGAGGCAGAGCAAGGGAGTGGATATCAGTGGCAGAGTCCAGCATCTTCTTGATAAATTAGAGCAGCCTTTGCTTTTCTCCACCTCCTCAAGCTGGCAGGGGTTGGTAAGGCACAGCAGGACATCCCAGTGCCTGGGGCTCCCAGCAGAGAGCAGCTCCAAGTCCTTGCTCCACCACATTTCCATCACCCCTCACTCAAATCCCTTTGTCCTCCTCCAGAACCTCACAATTTGAAGACGGGCCAGGTGGACAGCAGGGTGGATTTATTTCTACCCCTCCAGCACTCAGAAGAGCCCAGGGCAGCACTGTGCCACCAACAGAGAAGATGAGCTGGGTGCTGTGCCCCATGGGTGCTGGGTGCATCACCAAGAAGGACAGATACCCGACACCAATTCCCTTCTTCCATGGGGAGGAGATGTTGTGTTTCCCAAGGAGAGGAGATCTCCAGCAGCTGGAGGCAGAAGTCAGAGGTGATGACAGCCACCACGGATGGGTGAATCCTGGGAATGGCTGAAGGTAAATCACAGAGCTGAGCAGCTCCAGCCTGGGGACCTCAAACCATCCTGCCAGAAGGACTGGGGTGGGGTTGCTCCTCCATGCACCTCAGAAGGGCAGCTGTAATGTGTAGGGACATCCTGGCTGGTAGGGAGCATCCTCTCTGCCATTCAGGTGGGGAAACTGAGTCACAAAGCAAGTGGGCAGCATGTCCCCAGTTGCCCACAATAGCCTGGGAGAGGATCCAGCAGTCCTGGACTCTGTCAGACACAAGCTCTCCTTGGGGGATGTGGACAGACAAAAATCGGTGTGTTTGAGTTAGCTGGGGCCATGGCCTGACCCAGTATCTCCCCTGTCAGGTTCCATCCTAGGACTCCAAAAGCAAAGAAAGAAAAGGGAAAAACAAATAACACCAGGAAAAGTGAAACACCAGATTTTCAGCTCAGCAGCCCCCCCTTTTTTTTTTTTTTTCAGATTTAAAATTGATTAAAATAAAGCCAGTGATCAGCCTTAGCTGTTTCTATTTAGGACCTGAATAAGGACCTGTGAGCCCAAAAGCTTATCTGCTTTGGAGCTTTTTTTCTCCAGTTGCTCTAATAAAAGCTGCAGCCTCTCCCTGCCAACCTCCTCGTGCTCCCACCCTGCGACTCACACACTCCCACCCCTACAGCCACCCAGGTCTCTCCTACAACCACCACCACAGACTGGAGTGAGCAGCCAGGTCCCCAGCTGCTGTCACTCAGTGGAGGAGCCGCAAGGTCACAGCTCACCCAGCTGCTGCTTAGTTCTCAAAAAAATATAAAAAAATAAAAAGCAAGAATTTATGTTCAAAAGTCTGCCTCCTTCTCCATATTCCTCTTTGCAGATAGGGATGATCTTCCTATCATGTTCCCAGCCTTGCACAGGGCTCATTACAAATCCTGGGTAGGATTTGTGCTACACCCAGCACCAGAAATGGTGGAAATGGTGCTGAAAAAGCCCCAGGAGATGGTTTGCATGCAAAGGAAGCAGCAAGGCTTGGGTGCCAGCAAGGTAGGAAAGGGAGGGCAGAGACCATCCTGGGGTGAAGATCCCCTTGGTCCACCTGTGGGTGGGGAGAGATGAAGAGGCACAGCTGGGTGCTCAGACCAGGGGTGAGGGAGCAGAACACTGGGATGGAGGATGGGGGAAGGGCAGAGCTCTGCCCAGGAGCAGCTGAAGGCCCTGGGGGTGCTGATACTGGAGCAGAGGAGGTTGAGGGGAGACCTTCTGGCTCTCTGCAACCCCCTGAGAGGAGGTTGGAGCCAGGGGGGGTTGGACTCTGCTCCCAAGGAACAAGGGATGAGACAAGAGGAAGGACCTCAAGTTGTGCCAGGGGAGGTTTAGGTTGGAGCTGGGGAACAATTTCTCAGTGCCTGGAAAGGGTTGTCAGGGCCTGGCCCAGGCTGCCCAGGGCAGGGCTGGAGTCCCCATCATCCCTGGAGGTGTTTCAGAGCCTGGAGATGTGGTGCTGAGGGACATGGGGCAGTGGTGGCCTGGGCAGTGCTGGGGGAAGGATTGGGCTCAGATGTTCTTCAAGGCCCTTTTAAAACATAAACAATTCTATGATTCTGTGATGGATCCTGACTGTGATCCCACAGCCCAGCCCTCCCTGTGTGCCCATTCCCCAAATTCCAGGCTGAAATATATTTCCACAATCAGAGCCTCCAACTCCAAGATAGCTTTCCCAGGACACAGGGACAGCAGTGGCTGGGGACCCTTCCAGCCTTCCCTACTGCAAGGAGTGCAGTGGGGGACACACCCATCTGCAACCCCCCTAATCCTGCCCCAGCAGCCAGGCTAGAGCATCTTCTCCCACCCTCCCAGCATGTTTTGGCCCTGGTGGGGTAGGACCCTTCCCCAGCTCAGTCCATGCTCATGTCCCCTGCTCCATGCTCATGTTCCCTGCCCTGCCTGCAGTTCAGCGAGGGACAGGGTGAGGATTAAGGATGGCAGAGCAGAGGGGATTACCCACAGCCCTCAGTGGGAGCTCAGATCCCAGCAGATTGCAGCTCCAAGTCCTTGCTCCACCACATTTCCATCACCCCTCACTCAAATCCCTTTGTCCTCCTCCAGAACCTCACAATTTGAAGACGGGCCAGGTGGACAGCAGNGGGGGGGAGGAGGGCAGCATAAAACCTCCTGCCTTTGCATTAGATGGGTTTTTTTAATGGTGTAATAAAATGGAGGATTTACCTAAAATGACACCAAGGAGGTGGCCCTGGGATGACATCCATTGCAACGCTCCCATGGGTGAGCAATCCTCCTCTGACCAAAGGGGTATTTTTTCCCCCAGGGATTTATAACCTTCCACCAATCACTGAGTAGCTCAGCAAGGCACCCTCACTCCTTTTCACCCATGGGGAAACTGAGTCATGGAGCAAATCCCCAGCATGGTTGTCAGTCAATTCTCCCATTGACTTCACCACAACAGACTTCAGAAATGAGCAGGAATCTCCCTTGCTTTTCCCAATAGCCACAAGCACCAGCACCCCTAAGCACCCCAAAGAGAACCCCAAGGGCACCCCCAGCTCCACATTGCACCCAGCAGCCTGGAACTCACGCTCATCCCAGCTCTGCTTCTGCCTTTCCTCCTGCCCACTTAAAAAAATCCAGAAGAACACTTTTCTGGAGATAAAAAGCCCTATTTTTAGCAACTTGCATCATTAACCTCTGGTTAATGCCATTGCTACCTGTGGCATTCCCAGGGACAAGTTTTCTGGAGAGGGCATCAGGCACAGGGTCAGGGAAGGCAAACATACAGCAGCTGGAATAAAACCCAGGTCAGAAATGGGCCTTGCTGGTATTGAGGAGGGTCACAGAATCCCAGAATGGTTTGGGAGGACCAGCTAGTCTCAACCCCGTGCCCACCAGCCCAGGGTGCTCCAAGCCCCATCCAACCTTCAACACTGCTTCTGGGGCAACCTGGGCCAGGGGCTCAGCACCCTCACACCAAAAAATTTCTTCCTAATGTCCAACCTAAATCTTTCCTCTTCCAATTCAAAACCCTCCCCCCTCATCCCATCCCTCCAGGCCCTTGTCCCAAGTCCCTCCCCAGCTTTCCTGGAGCCCCTTCAGGCACTGGAAGGTGCTCTAAGGTCTCCCCATTGCAGCCTTCTCTTCTCCAGGCTGAACACCCCCAACTGCTCCAGCTCTCTGATAACCCTTGTCACCTTTGGCCTTGCTCCAACAACTCTGTGTCCTTCTCATGCTGAGGACCCAGCAATCCAGGTGACAATGAGGGGACACATCTCCCTGCGCTCTCCAGGAGCACCGAGCTCTCGGGTGGCACTTCAGCTCCTGCCCTCTGTCCCTGCTGCACTGAAGCCGGGGCTGTAATTCCCTCTAATCCTGGCTGCCCGGCTCCTGCTGTCACCCACAAAGTGCCACCTGCTTCACCTGGCGCTGTTGAGCCGGTGGCACGGGACGGTGACCGCGCACGGCCCCGGCAGCAGCCCCGGCAATCGGCTTAGGGGAGATAAAGCCCCATGGAGAGGAGGAAGGAAGGGAGGTGGGGAGGGGTGGAAATGAGACACTGGGGGTCTTGCAATTAGAACTGGGAGCCCTCTGGGACTTGACTGGATGGCAGTCTGCCTGCTCAGGGCAGCCCCAAGCTGGGCTGGGGTCAGCTGGTGATGGGTGCCAGTGTTGGGGCGGTGGTGACATTTTTGACCTCTCTGAACAAAGTCTGGCCTTGAGATCCCTGCCCCGCCTCACTCCTGGCACCCAGGGTGCTGGGACCTGCTGATCTCTAAGGTCCCTTCCAACACAAAGTATTTTGTGATTCACTGATTCTCCATCTTCCTCCCAGCCATGGTGCACAGGTCTGGTCCAAAACTTCCCTAAACACAGGTAGGACATACCCGTGGGGTGTTTTCCCTCTCCATTTCCATGAACACATTCCTGCCTGGATCCAAACTCAGCCCCTGAAGGTGGCATCCAGCCCTGCCACCATGCCAGTGCTCTCCAAACAAGGTTTTTGCCCCAAGCCATGCACATTGAGACCCTTCATAGCTGAGGGGAGACACAAGGAAGTGCCCAGGGTCACTGTCCCCAAGTGGGTGAGCCCCTCACTGGGTGTCTCCAGGATGGGGGCTAAAGGGGGGACTGTCCCACCGTGGGTCCAGAGTTGCAGGAGCCTCAGGGCTTGCAGGGAGCTGAGCTGGGGTCTGCTCCTGCAGGGACCAGATGGCTGAAGGAGCCTAATCCTGCCTGGTGGGGACAAGGAGAGGCCTGGGACCTCATGGAGCAGAAGGTCCCAAAGCAAGGGACAGCACTGAAACAGGGGCACTTTGGATGGGGACAGGCTGGGGGCTGCTGGCAGCACTGTAGTGCTCTGGGTGTGTCTGTGTCAATCCCCTGGCTGTGCAATGATGTGACAAGCAAGATTTGGGAAGGAGCTGCAGCAAATCCAGATTCCAGCCCCTCCTGGTGCTTCCCTGGGCACATTTCCAGCTCTGGTTGCCCACTGCTGGCTGTACCTTCTCCATACAGAGGCCACAGCAGGCTCTGGCCACCCACTCACCATCCTTCAAGGGACAAACAGCCTCTGATCTTGAAGAAGCTGTAGGAAACTCTCTGGCTTGAGGGCTGTAAAGTCCTTTCTAGGCTTAGAACCCACCAGCCAGGGTACATCCCACCACATCTGCACCTTGGGCTGGCACAGCAGGGATGGGAGCTGCTGGCAGAGGGTGGGAGGCAGCAGCGCTGCATCCAGGCTTGGGTCCCTCCTCCCACAGTCCCCACCATGGATTAAAAAAAAAAAAAANGGGGGGGGCGGGAAAGAGAGATGCACAACACGGGAGTCTGAAGAGACGAATTTCAAAACACCCCATCTGGGGACAAGCCACAGGTGACCCACAGGGACTTGGCAAAGCATGGCCAGCATTAGGACACTGAGCAGAAGCTGAGCTGGCATCTGAGCTGGCTTCATGGGGGATGATGTCCCAGGGGTGTCTTTGTGTCCTGGGGTGTGAGTCCCACTGTTGCTGGTAGTGCAGGGAGGAGCAGAAGGGTGGTGGGTGAGTGGTGGGTGCTGTGTGTTGGTGGGTGGGTGAGGAGTGAGATGCTCTTGCTAACACCAAATTCCCCCCCAGCAAATATATCCCTATCAACTGGCACAGAGGATGTCCCCACTCCCACCAGCACCTCACAGGAATGCTACACACCACAGTACTAGGACCCTTCATAGAATCATTCAGGCTGGAAAAGCCCTCCAAGATCATCAAGTCCAACCACCAACCCAACACCACCATGCCAACTAAACCACGTCCTGAAGTGCCACATCAACACGTTTTTGGAACCCCTCCAGGACTCTCTGTGTGCACCCAGATGGGTACCCTGCCAGTTTGGGTTTCCAGGGCTCCAGGGAATCTCTTCACACCCTCCTCTTCCTCACCTTTCCCAAGCAACACAAGCCAGATCTGACTCCCTCCTTGGGCTGGCTCTCCATAGTATCACAGAAGATGGGGACATCATCTTGTCCTCCAAACCCCTGTCCTGATGCCTCCATTCAGCTGGGACTGTTGACAGTCACCTTTCAGCCCAGCCCCAGCCCTGCCAGCCCACCAAGGTGAACAAGGGAAAGGCAAGGAAGGGAGCCAACCACACACAACCCCAACCCTCCTCTTCCTCACCTTTCCCAAGCAACACAAGCCAGATCTGACTCCCTCCTTGGGCTGGCTCTCCATAGTATCACAGAAGATGGGGACATCATCTTGTCCTCCAAACCCCTGTCCTGATGCCTCCATTCAGCTGGGACTGTTGACAGTCACCTTTCAGCCCAGCCCCAGCCCTGCCAGCCCACCAAGGTGAACAAGGGAAAGGCAAGGAAGGGAGCCAACCACACACAACCCCAACCCTCCCACCCACCTGCCAGGCTGAGCCCATCCTAGCAGCCAGGAACCAGTTTGGATTTGGTCCTCATAACCTCACGGGTCCTTCCTCCCCCAGGGCAAACCCTTTCCTGCAGCGGGATGAAGCTTTTGGGATACCTGAAGAGCCACATTCCAGCTCCTTCAGTGCTGGGAAGAGGAACCAGGAGCCATCAGGCCCCCAGTGTGGAGATGTGGTGCTGAGGGACATGAGCTGGTGGTGGCCCTGGCAGTGCTGGGGGAAGGGTTGGACTTGGAAAGTCTTCAAGGCCTTTTCCAACCCAAACAATGATTCTGTGATGGACAGGGACTGTTTTCCGACAGCCCAGCTCTCCCTGGGTACCCAGTCCCCAAATTCCAGGCTGAAATGGTGATGTTCACACAAGCCAGGCTCCTGGCACACCTCTCCCAGGAGACAAGGACATCAGTGGTTGGTGACCTTTCCATGCACCTGCCAGGCTGGACCCATCCTAGCAGCCAGGAACCAGCCTGGATTTGATCCCCATGATCCCGTGGGGGTCCCTCCTCTCCCAGGGCAAACCCTCCTCTGCAGTGGGATGAAGCCTTTGGGATGCTTGAGGAGCCACATCCCAGCTCCTTCAAAGCTGGGAAGAGGGGGCTCAGCCCTGCCCCGGGATGGCAGTGATGGCAGGAGCTCAGTGTGGCCATCTGGGGATCAGGGGGCACAGCCCAGGGGCCACAAGGAGGCTGAAAAAGCTCTTCTGCTTTCAGGCATGTGATGCCCTTCCCAGCCAGAGCAGCCAGGGTGACTCAGGAGGCAGAAATCCCCTTGGTCTGAGGTCACGAATTGTCACCTCCTTCCATGGCCACAAGGCCACCCCTATGTCACCTTCCACAAGCACAAGGCCACCACTGTGCCACTTCCCTCCAAGATGAACACCTCCATAGAGTGAGTTGTCCCACTGTGGATGACACCAGCACAGGCTGGATGATCCAGAACTAATTTCTTCCCCCCAGTGAGTAATGAAGAATCTGGAACCCCCCAAAAAAATCTGCCCCCCAGGAGCACAGAATGGTTTTGGTGAGCTAGGGCTGTCACCCTGCCAGGGGATGCTCCACTGAAACTGCAGGAGAAGCAGCCATGGGTGTAAAAAAGCCTTTGAATGACCACAAAAAGCAGCTGTGGCCTTTCAAATTTTGATTTGGTGTTTTCAAACACCGTTTCCTGGGATTGGCTTCATTGTGGTCATTAAGAGGGTGAAGGGAGCACCGGGAATCTGAGGATGGGCTGGGGTGAGGAGAGAGGGGCTTGGGGGGACAGATCTCAGGCCCTTGCTCTCTGGCCAGCCCTACAAACCATCCTCCTCCTCCCAACCACCCCTTCAGCTGTCGGCACCTCTCCCTCCCTCTGCCTCAGTTTCCCCATCCCCTACCTGATGGTTGTGGCTGCAGCCAGCTCTCCACATGCCACAGAAGAACACTTGGTGGGTTTTAGCTCCTTGAGGAACCAGACCTGAGACCTTTCCCAGCCACAAATTCCACAAGCAAAGCACTTGTCCTTGTTAATGGGGTTGTCCCCGTGCTGGAGCAGGCAGAGGGGCCGCATCCTGCCCATGCAGATCCCACTACTTTAACACCTTTTGGAGTGGTTTGTGTAAAACCCCCTTCTGCAGCTGCCCCCAGCCTGGAGCACCCAGGAGATGCCCCCTCTGGGTCCCCCCACAAGCTGCCCCCTCCTCGGATGTGGGGAGCCCACCCTGGCCATCCTCCCCCCCCACCACCCTGGGAGGGGGAACAGAAACAGAACATTATGGGGCTGCAGGAAGGACCCAGAGCCAGGGCACACAGCACCCATGAAATTAGCAATAAATGTGTTTTTAAAGCAGGGGGAGAAGGCAGGGGGACTGTGGGGAGGGAGTGATGCTTGCTTCATAGCCTGAACTGGTGATAACCATCACCTTTCGGCTCCTAAATTCACTCCAGTTCACTTGCTGGGGACCTGGTGCTCCCCCCCCCCCC
>JAAWXA010000055.1:2045789-2059530 GCA_038090715.1 Florisuga fusca
CTAACGGCACCCCAAATCTAGGGATGATTTCTTTCAGAAGTGTTTTTACCACTTCTTTTGCCTGATTGGTCCTGCAAGGGAAAGCATGGACAGACTCAGCAGGAATGGAAGTTTGGATCTGCTACAGCCCTGGTAAGGCTCTTGCAGACTGCCCCTATACTTCCACCATCCAAGGTCATAAATGTGAAACTTTATCCTCTTCCATTGGGTGCAAGAGAATTAATCACTCCAGTAATAAAAGAACTGCAGGAACAAGGAGTAATTATTCAAACTCATTCTCCTTATAATTCTCCTGTATGGCCAGCTCGAAAGCCATACGGCAAGCGGTGGCTAACAATTGATTATCAACGCCCAAATACAGGCACCAGTGACTGCAGCTGTACCTAATACGACTGAACTGATTTCCACCATACAGGAGCAGTCTCATCAAATTCTAGCTACCATTGATGTAAAGGATACGTTTTTCATGGTACCTATACAGAACAGTGATCGGGATAAATTTGCATTCACATGGCAAGGTATTCAATACACCTTTACTCATTTGCCCCAAGGATATCGGCATTTGCCTACCTTGGCACATCATGCCCTAGCCCTAGCACTTAAAGAAATGGCTCCTGAGGAGGGAGTTAGACTGTACCAACACATTGATGACATATTAATAGGAGGGTCCGATACTGCTGCAGTAGGGCAAACCCAAAAAATTTATCACTCACCTTGAGACTCTAGGACTTCAGATTGCAGGAAGAAAGTGCAACTTCCCTCTCCTGAGGTGAAGTTTCTAGACATACAGTGGAGAGGGGGAGAAGCATGTATTCCTTTGCAGCACCCTGACTGCCTTACAACAAATAAAGATACCCAAGAACAAAAAGGGACTGCAACATGCTCTAGGCCTATTAGTATTCTGAAGGAAATATATTCCAGATTTCTTCATTATAGCTGGTCTCCTGTATGTTCTAAGATGAAAAAGAGTTGCCTATAGCTGGAACTCCATTCATGAGGAAGCCTTAAAATTACTAACTTTTGAAGCAGTAGTATATTAGACCTTAGGTCCGATACACCCCTCTGATCCACTCCAAATTGAGTGGGGCTTTGCAATCCACGGAGCATCAATACACGTGGCAGCGAGGACCAGAGGGTCCTACTCGCCCCACTGGATTTTATTGTCACAGCTTTAAAGATGCAGAAAAACATTATTCCATATGGGAAATAGGTCTATTTGTAGTCAGTCTTGCCTTGCAAGAAGCCAAGAAAACCATACAGTCAAAACCAATAATTCTGAGGGGACCCTTTAAGGTCCTAAAACCTGTTTTCTCTGGCACTCCACCCCCTGCAGGAGTTGCACAAAGAGGAACTGTTAGAAAACGGTATGCACAGCTAGAATATTACAGTCACATATAACAAATAGAGGACGGAACACCCAAAGTACTTCAGATACAAGAAGCATCATCTGTTTCCCCAGATAAGGAAACTCCTCCTTCCTGTATCAAAGAAGCCCCTGCATTTGAATCCTATATGAAAAATGTGTGGTTCACTGATTCCCCTTCAACGAGAAAGGGAAAAACTTGGTATTACGGAGCAGTAGCTTTGCACATTGATTCTGGAGAACAAATGATAACAGAAGGAGAAGGGAGTGCTCAAGTAGGGGAGTTAACAGCAGTTTGGAGTGTGATAAAACGGAATGCAGACAGTACTGAGCCCATATACATTTATACAGACTCATATGCTTTATTCAAAGGATGCACAGAGTGGCTTCCCTTTTGGGAACAGAACCATTGGGAAATAAACAGAGTGCCTGTGTGGCAAAGAGACAAATGGGAAGAGATACTAGATGTGGCTAAACAAAAACCCATACTGTTTGGATGGGTAGAAGCCCATAGATAACATCAGTACTGGCTTTGGAGAAAAACAAGATAACAAAAGTAACGGCAATAACAACTATTTTAAAATCAGGACAGCCCTTTTGTAGGCATGGACAATAGCCTTTAGCCAATTAGTTTATAAGTTAATAACAGGTTCGAACCGTGTTAACCAATAATGTAATGCCATGTTTGTAACACTGATAAGAGAAAAGTATATATTCCGCGCTACTGGGCTTAATAAACGGGATTTTCCTTCAACCACATTGGCTGTTTATGGTTATCTCCAAGCCCTTATCTGCAACAAATGGCGCCCAGGACAGAGACGCTATCCTCACCGAACTGATGAAGCCTACGCAGCGAAAAGGTTCAAGTGAAGGCGGAAGGAAGCTGGCTGAATCGTGCTGACCCCGGCATACGAACCGACACTCCGCGGGAACTTCAAAGCGGAAAACAGTGAGCCCAGATTTATAGATTAAAGCCTAGCGCTAGGTCAGGGAAAACCTGGGGAGGGCCCCCCAGGCAGCCAGACGGAGAAGATGGGGATCACGCTGTCCGTGGAAGAAGAGACAGCGGTAAAACTTCTCCAAAGAATTCTCTTTGTGAGAGAGATAAAATACGATAAGCATACTTTACAGCAGTTATTGTGCTGGGCAAAGCAACGTAAGTTTTTTAAGGACTATAACAATTTATTTGAGGCTGCTCTCTGGGAAGAATTAGGAGACATCCTTTCGAAGGAGGTTTCTAAGGGTTCAAAAGAGGCAGCCAAGCTAACACCGATCTTGTGTACAATAAAAGATGCACTGAAAGAGTTAAAAACGGAGCGGGAGGTTACTCATAATGCGTTCGTCGCGCTGGGGCCAAAAGCACCTAGCGCTTCGACTCCTTCGCTTTTCGCCCCCCCTCCAATGCCGGGTATCCCGGGGGCTCCTGCCGAACTGCCCCCGTTGCTACAAACCCCAGTCGCGCCGCACCCTCAGGCTTCGCCGCAGCCCCCCCCACAGCCGGGACTTCCCCCCCCCGATGTTGCTTCCTTTGCTGCCCATGGCTCTGAAGTTCCAGACCTATCTAAAAGATAAATTGAGGGACCAAGGGAGTGGAGGGGCTGGGCACATGGAGCTGCAGGAGAGGTTGGGTGCTGCAGAAGGGGTTTTGAAGTTAGTGTAGGGGAGTGGGCAGTCTTTGCTGGACATAAGTTCAGAATCCTATCCCTCTAAAAGATGAGTTCAGGAACTGAACTAAAAAAAAAAATTTCTAACTGTATAGAGGAGGGGATTGATGGAAGGGTTAATGCTTGTGTAGAGAAATATGGGACTGCTAAGGGAAGCCATAACCTTATAAGAGAAAAAAAAAAATCTATACTTCTAAACAGAAAACCCTGGAAATAAGGGAAGAGAAGAGGGACAGCCAGCCTTAAGGATACAACTGAGCTGAGCTCCACCTGGGATGAAGAAATGGACGTGCCTAAGGAAGAATGGGTAAAAATCTCAGGAAGACCTTTGCTTCCTTTTCCTTGATCTGTATGACCACCACAATAACTGACTGTCTTGTAACCGTGTATTGTCTTAACTGACTGTATTGCCTTGTAATGATGTACTTGCCTTGAAAATGAGTATTGCTTTGTGATGATGTACTTGTTGCCTTGAAACTGTGCATTGCTTTACGATGATGTACTTGTGTTGCCTTGTAATGATTTTTTTGATTTTAATACAGTTCTTAGTCATTTACTATGCTATAGTTGTAGCTGTCAGGTCTTGCAGGGTAGATGGCTTGTTTTTTTGTGAGATAGGTTTATCATAGTGGTTTAGGTGTAGCCTGGGGTTGTACCTTGTACGCTGAGGTAACAATTGTTTCCTTTTCAGGTACTTAAAAAAAAAATACTTAGAATAAAAAAAACCCAGCTGGGGGATTTTTTTTTTTTTGCACCACGAGCTGGGATTTTTTTCCTGGGTCTTGTTTGGTCTGTGAGGTAATGTTCATCATCTATGTTTGGATCCAGAAAGGCCTCAGACCTGGGTTTTGGCAGGCAGGATGATTTAGGAGGCCCTCGGGAGCAATGTTCCTGGGGAGTACTGTGGATGAAGGGTGGAGGTAGATAGAAGCAGAGAAACTGTAGCCAGTATCTGTGAGGTGGCAGTAGGTTGTGCAGTAGCGGAATGAGGGTTAAGGAATTTTATTGGCGGTATTGTATAATAATAGGTTTGGAGGGTAGGTGTTGTCTATGTTGTATATGTGGAGATAACATTTTTTCCCTTTCAGGTACTTAAAAAAAAATACTTAAAAAAAAGATCCCCCAGCTGGGTTTTTTATTCTTTTGCTCCCCCAGCTGGGTTTTTTTTCCTCGGTCCCGGTTGGTCTGTGAGGTGATGTTCATTGCCTATGTTTGGATCTAGAAAGGCCTGGGACCTGGATTTTGGCAGGCAGGATGATTTAGGAGGCCTCCAGGAGCTCAGCTCCTGGGGAGCATCATGGATTCATGGCAGAAATAGGTACCAAGGATAGGCAAATGTAATTGGGAACTTTGCAGGAGAGGACTGCTTAGGTGTTGTGTTGGAGGGGTAGTTTGGCAGCACTGAGATAGTAAGCCAGGCAGATGTTGTGAAGGGTCCTTGGTTTCCTCTGTAAGTCATTTGTTTAGAGAAAGGGATTGTTAAGATATCTTAGGTGTGTGGAACAAATGAGATCTTGAATGAAGAGGCATTTTTTTTCTGGTTTTGTGTACTGTGTCATTATTTCCTCACCTAGGCACCAATAAAGCTTGAATAAAGCTGTGTTTTGCCTTCCTGTGTCTTGTGTCATTATTTCTTAATGCCTCAAAAACTATAAAGAAAAGGTAGGCTTAGTCTGTTGTCTCTTTGTAGTGACTTGATTGGCTCTGTATGTCTGTGTTGGCGTGTCTCTGTGTGTCTTTGTGTCAAATTCTATTTGTCTCTCTTTTGTCTTTGAGTTGGCCAACTCACATTCTCTACTGTCCCCTCTCCTACTTTTTGTTTCCCTCTCCTACTTTCCCCCCCCCTGCCCCCTTTTCCCCTTTTTTCCTACTTTGTCTTTCTCTTCTACTTTCCCTTTCTCTGCTACTGTCTTTCTCTCCTACTTTCCCTCTCTCCTACTTTGTCTCCTAATTACCCTTTCTCTCTCCTGCTTTCTTTTTGACTGTCTCTTTTCTCCTTTGTCTTTCTCCCTCCTACTTTCCCTCTCTCTCCTACTTTCCCTTTCTCCAACTTTGTCTTTCTCTCTTTGACTTTCTCTCCTACTTTGTTTTTCTCTCCTCTCCTACTTTGTTTTTCTCTCCTCTCCTATTTTGCTTTTCTCCCCTACCTTCCCTCTCTCTCAACTTAGTCTTTATCTCTCTTTGACTGTCTCTTTTCTCCTTTGTCTTTCTCTGCTACTTTGTCTTTCTCTGCTACTTTCCCTTATTCTCTCCAACTTTCTCTTTTTCTCAACTTTGTCTTTCTCTCTTTGACTCTCTTTCTCTACTTTCTCTCCTACTTTCGCTTTCTTTCTAAACCTGGGGCTGCACCGGATTCTTCTTTTCTCCCTCTTTTCTCCCTCTTTTCTCCCTCTTTTCACCCTCTTTTTTCTCCCTCTTTTTTCTCCCTCTTTTTTCTCCCTCTTTTCTCTCCCTCTTTTCTCTCCCTCTTTTTTCTCCCTCTTTTTTCTCCCTCTTTCCTCCCTCTTTCCTTTTCTCCTTCTCCATTGCTGCTGTGTGACAATGGGTGGTTCTCTGGAAGCCTGCTGTGCTGTGCAACTCCAGGAACCTCCAAGCCAGCACCAGGCTGCTTGCCCTGGCTTTGCAGGAGGAGAGGCTGAAAGTGAGAGAATCCTGAAACTCCTTCCTGAGCGGAAAGGGTGAGAATCGATGCCTGAAGGTTCAGATCTTTCCTTTACTAATGCGGCTCTGATCCCAGCAAGTACAGGCACCTGCTGAGCTCTGCTGAACACTGTCTTTACCTTGCAGTAATGGGGAGTGTGAGAATTGTCTTCAGGTCATCCTGAGACCTCTTTCTGAACTGGAGGGGTGATGGCAAGGCAGTTAGCTACACGGGAGTGTTCTTCTTGTCTCTTGTTTGAGCCATTAACACTTCCTATTTTAATTTTGATTTCTTTTTTTTTGCTTGTCATTCTGTCCAGAGAGTCAGTGCTTCCTTCTGATGGACAGTCTGTGAGACCTGATTTACGTAGAGTTTTGCTTTCTCATAGCAGGATTGTGAGCAATGGAAATGCAGAGCTTCACGTAGTGCAGCGGTGCTGTTTGCACTGTTCCACCATTTGACCATTGTGCTGGCTTTGTATGGGCTCCCATCTTGAGAAGCTGCCTGGAAATTGGTGTAGTCAGTTGGTGGGCCAGAAAAGTTAGGGACTTTGTGTCATCCCCCCTTCCTGTCTTTGGTCTGCATCCTTCCTTCTGTCTGCCAAGGAGGGTTCTGCTTTCTGAGTGTTCCCCTCCAGGTGCCTCCATTGCTTTGTTTCTGCAGGCCACGCAGTTGGTGTGTGGAGGCAAAGAGAATTCTGGCTCTAAGTGTGGCAGAATTTGGGTTCCTCTTCTCTCCTCTGCTGCCAGGTATCTGAAGCTTTGCTCTGCTGAGCAATGTCAGTCTTGTTTCAGCTGCTTAATCCCAGTGAAATCTTTCTCATTAGCAGATTGTGGAAATGTTTCCTTGAGTGCCTGGGATGACTCTGTTGTTGCTGGAGGAGGGCACTGTGTGTAAGTAACCACTGAGTTTGTCTTGTCAATTCTGGTACAGCTGTGCTACAGTGAAGGGGGGTGGGGAGAAGGAATGTAACCCACCAAAAAGAATTCCTTATCCTAGAGATGATGTGTTTTTTTCCTTCCCTAGGGGAGTCCCACAGCATACTAGGGACCTTAAAGAGGTTTCTCCCCGAGAGTGGGACTTTGGCCACAACAAATGACAATAGGCCAGCTGGTTTTGTTTCAGAGGTCTGTTGTAGAATGTCGTAGAATACCCTGGAATCGGGGTGTGCACAATTCCATGTCTCTTTATATAATCCCTTATCTGAGGCCAATTACATCGGCCCTTACTACTGACCTTACACAGCTGGGATTCGTTCTCTATAGGTAAACACACTGGGTGTCCAGTAATAAGTTATGTTAGTGCAAGGTCGTGGGGGGTGTGTTCACACAAGCACTATATAAGAATCGTAACTGCGCAATAAAGTTGAAGCTTGTTTATCAATCACATTGATTGTACGAGTTTTCCCCTGTGCCGCCCCAACAGAGGTCTGCTGTGAACTTCCTGCTGCCATTAAGGAAGTTGAAGCAGAGCGTGGTAAGGAAATCTACTGGGCATTTGTGCCTCCTGAAGTAAGGAGAACTCTGTGCCTGTAAGTGTGTTATGAATGCCCCTTTGAACTAATACAGGAAAGAAGAGAAATTCTGTCTCGTGCTAGTTGTGACTGCTAGCTGAGGTGAAGAGCAGACTTGAACGTCAGCAAAGGCAAAAGGTTTCCAGTGATGCTGCCTGTCAGGATGGGGAGAAAATTTGAGAGGTCTGTCCTTTGTAACCATGCCTCCTAGTGACCTACTGAAGAGCTGACCAGGGAAAGTCCTTGTTCTGTAGCCTGTTAGTGTTTATGAGGAGACATGTTTTCAAACACCAGTATTTGAAAAGCCTGACTGGGGGAATAGGTATGTGCTGCATCTCATATTTCCTGGAGTGCTGCTGTGGTTAGGACTCATGATTTTGTATCAGAAAAATACCTGGCCTGTAGCCTATTTCAGGATGCTTTCATTGAGAGCAGCTCCAGGACCAGAACCAGATGCACGGGGAGAATGTGCAAAACCTGGGCTGGAGAGGTGTGTGGTAGAGCCCAAGGAGGACTCCAGAATGAAAGCCAGGTGAAGCATCCTACACCAAGGGCAAGACCAATTGGTGAGGGCAGTTTGGAAAGGGTTGTGTCCTGATTAATTTCTGGACTTCGTAGGACCCCTGGCAAAAGGTTCTCTGTTTTCTTTTGTTCAGGGAGGGACTTGCTTTTAAGGAGTTGGCTTTTGTGTGTAAGGCCCAAGGTGACTTTTGTAACAGAGATGACTATTTGAACTCTTCTGGGACAATGATTGTTCCTTATTTCTCATTTTAGAAATATCCCGTGCAATAGTTAGTTCTATTCCTCTAATAGAAGACTAGTTCAGAGTGTACCCTGGGAAACAGCCCTTGAAAACAAAGGGGTACAGGAGGGATGGATGTACTTCAAGGAGCAAATTTTGAAAGCACAGGAGCAGGCTGTCCCAGTGTGCTGAAAGGCAAGCTGGCGGGGAAGACGACCGGTCTGACTGAACAGGGAGACTTTGAAAGAAATTAAGGTTAAGAAGAGGGCCTACCAATTATGGGAAAAAGGGCTAACTACTTAGGAGGAATTTAGGAATATAGTTAGGTCATGTAGAAAGAAAATTAGAGAGACAAAGGCACAACGTGAACTGAATCTCGCCACCTCTGTGAAGGATAACGAAAAGTCCTTCTACAGATACATCAACAGCAAAAGAAGGGGCAAGGAAAACATCCATTCTTTACTGGACACAGGTGGGAATATAGTTGTCAAAGACAAAGAAAAGGCTGAGGTATTTAACACCTTCTTTACCTCAGTTTTCAACAGTAAGACAGGTTATCCTGAGGACAGCTGGGTTCTGGAGCTTATAGAAGATGACAAGAATCTAAACAGCCCCCCTGTCATTCTGAAGGACACAGTCAGTGACCTACTGAGCTGCTTGGATCCCCACAAGTCTATGGGACCAGATGGAATCCACCCAAGGGTGATGAGAGAGCTGGCAGAAGAGCTCGTCAAGCCTCTCTCTATCATCTACCAACAGTCCTGGCTCACTGGGGACATCCCAGATGATTGGAAGTTGGCGAATGTCACGCCAATCCACAAAAAGGGCCGGAACGAGGACCCAGGAAACTACAGGCCCGTCAGCCTAACCTCAGTGCCTGGCAGGGTTATGGAACAGATCATCCTCAGTGTAATCACCCAACACCTGCCGGATGGGCAAGGGATCAGACCCAGCCAGCACGGGTTTAGGAAGGGCAGGTCCTGCCTGACCAACCTGATCTCCTTTTATGATTGGGTGACCCGTCTGGTGGATGAGGGGAAGGCTGTGGATGCAGTCTACCTGGACTTCATCAAGGCCTTTGACACCGTCTCCCACAGAATTCTCCTGGAAAAGCTGTCAGCCCACAGCTTGGACAGGAGCACTCTGCACAGGGTTAGGAACTGGCTGGAGGGCTGGGACCAGAGAGTGGTGCTGAACGGTGCTGATCCAGTTGGAGGCTGGTCACTAGTGGTGTCCCCCAGGGATCAGTGTTGGGCCTAGTTCTGTTTAATATCTTTATTGATGATTTAGACAAGGGGATTGAGTCCATCATCAGCAAATTTGCAGATAACACTAAGCTGGGGGGGAGTGTGGATCAGCTGGAAGGCAGGAGGGCTCTGCAGAGGGACCTGGACAGACTGGAGAGTTGGGCTGATTCCAATGGGATGAGGTTCAACAAGGCCAAGTGCCAGGTCCTGCACTTTGGCCACATCAACCCCATGGGGAGCTCCAGGCTGGGCACAGAGTGGTTGGAGAGCAGCCAGGCAGAAAGGGACCTGGGGGTTTGGATTGACAGGAAGCTGAACATGAGCCAGCAGTGTGCCCAGGTAGCCAAGAACGTCAATGGCATCCTGGCCTGTATCAGGAACAGAGTGGCCAGCAGGTCCAAGGAAGTGATTCTGCCCCTGTACTCAGCGCTGGTGAGGCCACACCTCGAGTCCTGTGTCCAGTTCTGGGCCCCTCAGTTCAGGAAGGAGATTGAGGTGCTGGAGCAGGTCCAAAGGAGGGCAACCAGGCTGGTGAAGGGACTGGAGCACAGATCCTATGAGGAGAGGCTGAGGGAGCTGGGGCTGTTCAGCCTGGAGAAGAGGCAGCTCAGGGGAGACCTCATCACTCTCTACAGCTCCCTGAAAGGAGGGTGTAGCCAGGGGGGGGTTGGTCTCTTTTCCCATGCAACTATCAGCAAGACAAGAGGACACGGTCTCAAGTTGTGCCAGGGAAGGTTTAGGTTAGATATTAGAAAGAATTTCTTTATGGAGAGGGTGATCAGACATTAGAATGGGCTGCCCAGGGAAGTAGTGGATTCTCTGTCCCTGGAGATATTTAAAAAGAGACTGGATGTGGCACTCAGTGCCATAGTCTAGTAACAGCAGCGGTAGCGAGTCNTTCCAAGTGCTATTTGTCACCTTAGCATCCCTGTAGCCTGTAGGGACTCTTGTGGATAGAGAGTTAGCTCTGAACGAAGCCCTCCTGAAGCTTAGGAAGGCTTCTGAACTGAGTGCTGCTGCTGTTTCTGCACTGGTGTGCCTAGGGTTGTCAAGAAAGCAAGGCTGGGTTTTCTCTGTGAGCTGCCTGGTGTCTTCTAGCAAGTAGACTTTCCCTGCCTTAGGCAGTGGAGGCCCAGACTCTTACTCCATGAATAACAGCCTGTCCAAACAATAGGAGGGGATGTTGCTTCTTTCCATTGTCTACTATTACAAAGGGGCATTTAGTGGGCAAAATAGGCACCTAGCAAAGAGCATGTGTTTTCAGAGAACTCGTGACCTCTAGGAACATCATTCTGGGTTGCTTGAGGTGTTAAGGTTACCAATATAACTTGTGACAAGGTCTGAACGTTCTGTGGGGTCTTGCCAGCTCTTCCAGAAGAATTGCTGGTTGGGCCCTTCTTGGGTTTGGTGGACCTATCCAAGGGACTTTGTGGGCTTTCTGAATCCCTGGGGCCACTGGAAGGGGGAGCAATGGCCTTCTTGCAGATGTTGTGCTCAGTTGTGACACAGCAGTACAACTGTATGCAGAAGGCAGACCTAGGGAAGTGGAAGGTTAAGTTAATTGAGATACAGTTGTACCTAAGCTGAACCCCTTCTGCACCAGTATGATTTCTTGATTTGACAAATGTGGAACTGTTCATCTGTTGAGATCCTTTGTTCCTGTGACTTCATTGTACCTCTAAAAGTTGTAGCCTTAAAATTGGGGAAAAGGTTCATATCTTCACAACCGATAAGGGGGACACTCAGTACTTTTTCCTGAAATGAGCAACTTGCACAGGCTCTGAAGCTCCATGGGTACCTCCATCCAGGTGCAAGATGACTGCAGTGTTCAAACTGGTTAAAAACCAGTTCCATTTGGAGTTTGGTAATTCAGCCCAGTGTTGGGCAGGCTTGTTACCTGTTTTGCTCTGAGCTAGTTCTGGCATGGGCATTTTGAAGGTGTTTTTTCTCGCTGAGATTCCTCCCAGCTGGTCTCTGACCTGTTCTTCCTCAGCAGGTCACTGATTTCACACACCAAAATCCTCCCACAAAGCCACATTCTTGGTCATGAGGAGTGTGGCTTTTTTTCAACCTGTTACCTCCTAATCTTTATCTGTAGAACATCTGCAGCTATCAGGCACAAAGAGTACAGCGTATGCTCTGGTCTTCATTAGAGCAGCTGATGAATTTGAACTAGAAAATGTCAAATGATGAGGGGTTTTTTCAGACATTGATGTCTGTAGACGTAGCATGAACTCTGGGATGTAGTGGAAGTCAGAATAGGTATGTATCTGTGTTCAGTTGAATCCTCTATGATGTTTTATATGGTAGTCATCTCTCTCTTGTGAGAGCTGCATCAGCAGGATGCAAGTAGGATATGAGGTGTATCAGGATGTAGATAAAAACCTTATCCTTAGAAGAAGCCACCTAAAGGCAAAAATAACATGCAGAAGACCTTCCCAGGTATTTTGGGTTCTTATGTCCTGCATGAAGCAGATCAGTGTAGCGTGAAGTATCGAGTTAGATACTTGTCTTTAAAAGGTATTTATGAGATGGCAATCGTCACACTTTTTGTGTGGAATGTTTGTCTGGCTTTGAAGTAAGGCAGATTTTATTTCCATTGGGTTATGCCTTGGTAGAAGATAATGAAACTTGTTTTGGAAGGAGTTCCTCTTCTCACACTTTAGTATTTCTTCAAAACCTCTATTGAAAATAAAACCTAAAAGTTTAAACTCTTTACCCCTCATTTCATCAATGGGATGAGCAGAAGGGGAAGATTTTCCAGCTTGATACTTGGTTGGCCACACAGCCTGAATAATCTTTGTATTTCCAAATGTGCAGTTGACCATGTTGTGAGGGATTTTGTGCTGCAGCTAATAAAACTTTATGTGCACATGCTACCTGGTCATGAAGCGTATCTTCAGAAACTGAGTACAATATAAAAAGCATCACTTTAATAAAATAAATTCCCTATTTTCCGTGTAATATTTTGTCAAATCTGAAAATGTTTTCAGATGTGCTAGTGGTTAAAGAGACAAGTTTACTGAACTTCTAGCTTGTGAGAAAGAGAACTGCATCCCTAGCTATAAAAGAGGCATACAGGTTTCAGGAACTGCGGCTTCAGTTGTCAGTCACACTTCTTTAAATTATGCATAGAAAAAAAAAAAATCACCATTCCGCCAGCACATTTATAGAATTTGTTCTGTAGTTTGTGTCAAGCCACTGGAAACATGTTATGAAGAGTCTGAGAGACAAATAACTACAGTTGCTTAAAAATGAACTAACGGAGTGTTGATGGTGAGTTTCAGGAAAAGGTGAGGATATGGGAAAGGTAGGAGATATAGCACATACCGGTGACAGAGGGGGATTCCTTCTTGTTTATTTGTTTTGGGCTGAAACCCAAAGGGAAGGATCAACCAAACCCCGGGAAGGAAACAGAAATACTTCCATTTTCTTGAATGCAAGACCAACTTGAACGCAGTGTTTTTGGCTCACCTGGGTGTGAGTACTGCTAACAGGTGAGCTTGCTGGCCCCCAGGGACCATCTATGAAGCTGCGGGTTTTGGGCACTGGAGAGTTGGAGGCAGGAGGAGGGTAAGAGGAAACAACCAGCTGGTGGGATCCTAAGTGAGGAAGTATGATTGTAGCCTAGGTAACTTTGTAACATTGTTTTATCTCTGTGTTAAATGTTAATGGTGTGGGTATGTGTGTGTGTGAATGAGACCAAATGTAGCTGTGAAGTGAGTATCCTTTTATCCCGGTAATGAATGTTACCTGATATGCTCTGAAATGTAGAAACTGTGAAAAAAGAAAAAAAACAAACAAACAAAAGCGGGGTGGGGGGTTGTTACTGGGAATTGGGTTTCACTGGTTGTAAGTGTAAACTTTGGTCTAATTGGGACTTTCAGTGGTCAAAGGCCAAAGTTGTAAAATTTTTATGGGTTTGGAAGTGAACAAAGTGAGTGTGTGCTACATGGGGATTATCGTTGCGATCTATTTTATGAGATCCTTTGTAGGAAGTGCAAAAAATGTTTGGTTGTAGAATTTAGTGATGGTGATTGTTACCATCCGAGCTGTTATTTTGTAGTTTGATTGCGAGGAAAGATTATCCACTACTCATGGATGTCACATGAATTTACAAAAATGGCAGGCTTTAACACTGGCCTGACAATTAAACCCAACAACAGATGCTGTCTATTAATGCCCCTCCCCTCCCTAATAAGGAAAGGAGAGAGAATAAGGGAGAGAGGTTGGAAATTAAACTATACAGCTTTAATGAAACATTGATGATGAAAAGGAAAAAAAAATAAATATATATATATATATACAAATATACAGGAAAATTATACCACCTTCCTCCCCCTCTTCCCGCCAGTAACTCTCACACCACGACCAAAGCTGCAGGGCAGCCCTGGGAAGGTCCAGGTTGGACTCCTGGAGTCAGCAGCAGTCAGGAGCTGGAGGCAGAACAGACTCTTCCCAGAGAAGAGCTGCACCTCAGCCGGGCTTAGCAGAGCAAAGGTCGCTTGGTGCTTCCTGGTTTTGCCTTCACCCTTAGACAGTTCAGGATGAGAATGGTCTGAGTTGCCAGG
>JAAWXA010000055.1:2063892-2078751 GCA_038090715.1 Florisuga fusca
TTTCAGTACTGCAGAAGGTGATGTGCTTCAGAGGTAGGAACTTCTGAAAAACCCTCCAACCATTTTAAGGCTGTGTNGCTGCCACATCCCCCTCAGGCTGCACGCTCTGCACCTTCTGCCAGAGGCAGGGACACGGGTGCAAGTGCCTGCTGCAAGCAGCACCCTTGGCACCCTCTGCCAGGGGCAGAGACACGGGCAGCAGCGCCACGGGCAGCAGCGCCACTGCCAGCAGCCACCAACAGCTTGGGCTGTCTGCTTGGGGCACCTGGGGTGACTGGGGCACAGCCACCAGGGTGGGGAGCTGGAGGCCTGCCCCACACAGCCCCACAGCCTCTGTCCCAGCTGGGAAGGGGACAGCCCTCTGTGTCCTCAAGAAGCCCCAGGGCAAAGTTGTCAGTGGGCGATGGGGACACCACCAGCAGCCGGCGGCACAGAGGTACTGGGTGATGCTGGCAAGAGAACAGGAGGACCAGGCAGCCAACAGAGCTCGTCCCCTGCCTGATTCCCACGGAGGTGGGGGCACTGGTGCTGGTGGCAGCACTCCTGCACCAGCCTCCTTGGGCAGGGATGTGGGACCAGGGTGCTGGAGACAAGCGGCAGGGCATGACCCAGAAAGGCTGAGGGTGTGTGTCAGGTGCCACTCCAACACCAGGTCACTGCACAGGGAGCATCCTGGGGGCTATTACGCAGCATCAGACTGTCCTGCCCATCCACACGGAGCCTATGGACAAGCAGAACAGAAGCTGCCTGACCCAGCCCACAAAGACACTCTGCAGTGTCAGCAGGGGGGCCTGGAGGACGGGCAGCTCTGGAACGAGGAGAGCAAAAAGCAGCATCTCCGGCTGATGGAGACATGGGAGCTGAGTGTCAGAACCAGGACAGTGAGTGAGTAAGGGATTTAGGGTTAGGGTGAGGGTTTAGGATTAGTGTTAGGGTTATGTTTACGATCATTAGGGTTAGGGTTAGGGTTAGGGTTAGGGTTAGGGTAAGGGTTATTAGGGTAAGGGTCAGGGTTAGGGTTAGGGTTAGGGTTAAGGTTAGGGTTAGGGTTAGGGTTAGGGTTAGGGTTAGGGTCATTAGGGTTAGGGTTAGGGTTAGGGTCATTAGGGTTAGGGTTAGGGTTAGGGTTAGGGTTAGGGTTAGGGTTAGGGTTNTAACCGGTGTGCCAGGAGCTTCGGGACAGCAAGCTGCAGGTGGCAGAGGCTGCAGAAGGACCTTTAGTCCTTCCTGGCCGACTGGAAGTGGGAGATTCCCCACTGTGGAAAGTTTTGTCTCATGTCCAAGGGTTGGACCAGATGATCCTTGAGGTCCCTTCCAACCTGACATTCCATGATTCTGTGATTCTATGATTCTATGAGTGAGTCTGTGATTCTGATTCTATCATTCTGTGATTCTCTCATTTTCTGAATGATTCCATGATTCCATGATTCCATGAACTTTGCATTTGCTCTGACCTCCTGGTGTAGCTGTAAGGAGAAACCCAAACCTCAGCAGGACGTGGTCCTGCAGAACCTGCTCTTGATGAGCCTGTTCAGGCAGACGTTGGACCAGGTGGGCCTCAGAGGTCCCTTCCTTTTTGAGGCAGGGCCTGGTGCCTGGACAGCAATGTCAGAGGGGTCTCCATGGTAACCATGGTGGAGTATATTAGAAAAGCCCAAGCCCTGGGGGGTGCACTCCCAGGAGGGCACCTCTCAGGAGACAGCAGCTCCTCTGGGTGACTGTGGAACGTCTGCGGCAGAAGAGGCACAAGATGTCCATGGAGAAGAAAGCGAAGGGCTGCTCCCAGCCCAAGGGGCTGTCGATTCTCAATCTGAGACTCCAGGTGGACAGGAGGGAGAGGCCAGAGGTGGGACAGTGCTGCCTCAGCACCAGGGCTGGGCTTGCAGGCACTGTGGGGGCTGCTGTGCCACAGCAGCCACTTCCACCCCACACCTCCTCCTCCTCCTGCCCACAGGTGGGCCACAGGCAGCCCCTGGCACTTGCTGCAGGGTGGCAGCCAGCACCAGGCCTTGTCCCTCGATGGGGACAACCTGCCTCCATCTGCAGGTAGGGTACCCCACCCAGGGCGACTGGGACAGACATCTTCCCAGCCCAGGAGGGAAGAGGTGCCAGGGGATCCTGGCAGCAGGAGCTCTCTGTCCCATCTGGGACACGGTCAGAGTCACTGCAGCCTCTCTCCTGGGTTTTTCTTGCAGTCGGACAGCCCAGTACCAAGGGTGGCACAGCCCCACAGCAGGGTGACAGAGGAGGAGACAGCTCCTCAGCCATCCCGGCTGCCTCTCCTCAGGCAGGACAAGGCACCTGGGCATGCACCCACACCTCAGCCCCCAAGAGCTGCCAGCGGCTGCCCCAGGCTGCCACATCCCCCTCAGGCTGCACGCTCTGCACCTTCTGCCAGAGGCAGGGACACGGGTGCAAGTGCCTGCTGCAAGCAGCACCCTTGGCACCCTCTGCCAGGGGCAGAGACACGGGCAGCAGCGCCACGGGCAGCAGCGCCACTGCCAGCAGCCACCAACAGCTTGGGCTGTCTGCTTGGGGCACCTGGGGTGACTGGGGCACAGCCACCAGGGTGGGGAGCTGGAGGCCTGCCCCACACAGCCCCACAGCCTCTGTCCCAGCTGGGAAGGGGACAGCCCTCTGTGTCCTCAAGAAGCCCCAGGGCAAAGTTGTCAGTGGGCGATGGGGACACCACCAGCAGCCGGCGGCACAGAGGTACTGGGTGATGCTGGCAAGAGAACAGGAGGACCAGGCAGCCAACAGAGCTCGTCCCCTGCCTGATTCCCACGGAGGTGGGGGCACTGGTGCTGGTGGCAGCACTCCTGCACCAGCCTCCTTGGGCAGGGATGTGGGACCAGGGTGCTGGAGACAAGCGGCAGGGCATGACCCAGAAAGGCTGAGGGTGTGTGTCAGGTGCCACTCCAACACCAGGTCACTGCACAGGGAGCATCCTGGGGGCTATTACGCAGCATCAGGCTGTCCTGCCCATCCACACGGAGCCTATGGACAAGCAGAACAGGGGTTATGGTCATTAGGGTTAGGGTTAGGTTTAGGGTTAGGGTTAAAGTTAGGGTTAGGGTTAGGGTTAGAGTTAGGGTTAGGGTTAGGGTTAGGGTTAGAGTTAGAGTTAGGGTTAGAGTTAAGGTTAGGGTTAGGGTTAGGGTTAGGGTTGAGTTAGGGTTAGGGTTAGGGTCATTAGGGTTAGGGTTAGGGTTAGGGTTAGGGTCTTAGGGTTAGGGTTAGGGTTAGGGTTAGGGTTAGGATCTAGGTTTAGGGTTAGGATCTAGGTTTAGGTTTAGGTTTAGGGTTAGGGTTAGGGTCATTAGGGTTAGGGTTAGGGTTAGGGTTAGGGTTAGGGTTAGGGTTAGGGTTAGGGTTAGGGTTAGGGTTAGGGCTGTCTCTTATAGTTAGGATTAGGGTTAGGGTTAGGGTTAGGGTTAGGGTTAGGGTTAGGGTTAGGGTTAGGGTTAGGGTTAGGGTTAGGGTTAGGGTTAGGGTTAGGGTTAGGGTNTACACATCTTCCAACCCATCCAATTCTATGATTCAATGATTCAATGAGTAGAGGCTGACTTTGCTTTAGTGTTTGAAATTGGACTTGTGTTGATGTGAATTTGAAGATCACTTGATTATGAATGCATGTCTGTTCAGGTCTAGCGTACTCCAGGGCTGGTGTTTTTTATTGGTACTTTTAGTAAACACCTTTGGAAGTGGAGTGGGCATCTGAGAACTGGTTGGTATCTCGTGCATGGCTTCAGGGGTTGCTTTAATAATCATCCTCTTGTCAGGTCGTAGAGTTTGATCTGGGCACAATGCCAGCCAGTGCACTGTGTTCCTCCCATGGTGTTCTGAGCCCCTGTGCTAGCCAGTCCATCAGCTCTGGTTTGACTGCCCAGATAGAGCTGAAAACCATCTGAATCAGCCAGGAGAGCTACAAATGTGGCTTGAGGAGCAGTATCCAGGTTCTGCATTGGTCTGCTGCTTTTCCAGCTTTCTGTGAAGGCTGAGAGAGGTGCTTAAGACGTGGTTGTGTGTGTGTGGGGTGGCTATTGTAAGGGCAGAGAGAGCTGCTGGCATCAGAGATCCTCCCTGCTTTGTCCTCATGGACTTGATGCTTTTGTCCCTGATAACTTCAAACCACAAAGGAAGAGCCTTCCATTCCTGAACTGCTGCTTTCAGTACTGCAGGAGGTGATGTGCTTCAGAGGCAGGAACCTCTGAAAAACCCTCCAACCATTTTAAGGCTGTG
This sequence comes from Florisuga fusca, assembly GCA_038090715.1. Classification (NCBI taxonomy): domain Eukaryota; kingdom Metazoa; phylum Chordata; class Aves; order Apodiformes; family Trochilidae; genus Florisuga; species Florisuga fusca. The sequence goes on from JAAWXA010000055.1 coordinate 2,068,135, forward strand.
TAGCACTGGCTGTTTTTTTCTTTGCCTGTCAGGGACTTTCTCAAGTGGCTGCTTTGGTTGCAAGCACACAAAGAAGAGGAGTGAATCCCAGGTCTATGTTGGCAGAGGTGTACAGCTTCTGTCTCTATTGGAGAGACATCCAGCCTCACCTGTGCTATGTGGGGAGACACAAGACTTCTCCCTGTCTGTTAATAGCAGTCACTCCTATGCTTGTTTTGTCCGTGCTGATCTATCTCAGCAGTTCAGATGAAGGCAGTGCCTGCTGTATGTTTTCTAGTGTTCTACCCTAATACAGTGTTCCAGCTGTAGACCTAAAGCTTACAGGCTTGCCATGGGAGTCAGCAATTGCAGGAGGAGTATAAACTTGGTGTTGTCACCCCCTTCTGTAGTCTCAGAAAGAAGTAAGCAGGGTAAGCTCTTCTTTCCAAGTGCTATTTGTCACCTTAGCATCCCTGTAGCCTGTAGGGACTCTTGTGGATAGAGAGTTAGCTCTGAACGAAGCCCTCCTGAAGCTTAGGAAGGCTTCTGAACTGAGTGCTGCTGCTGTTTCTGCACTGGTGTGCCTAGGGCTGTCAAGAAAGCAAGGCTGGGTTTTCTCTGTGAGCTGCCTGGTGTCTTCTAGCAAGTAGACTTTCCCTGCCTTAGGCAGTGGAGGCCCAGACTGAGTCTTACTCCATGAATAACAGCCTGTCCAAACAATAGGAGGGGATGTTGCTTCTTTCCATTGTCTGCTATTACAAAGGGGCATTTAGTGGGCAAAATAGGCACCTAGCAAAGAGCATGTGTTTTCAGAGAACTCGTGACCTCTAGGCACATCATTCTGGGTTGCTTGAGGTGTTAAGGTTGCCAGTATAACTTGTGACAAGGTCTGACTGTTCTGTGGGGTCTTGCCAGCTCTTCCAGAAGAATTGCTGGTTGGGCCCTGCTTGGGCTTGGTGGACCTATCCAAGGGATTTTGTGGGCTTTCTGAATCCCTGGAGCCACTGGAAGGGGGAGCAATGGCCTTTTTGCAGATGTTGTGCTCAGTTGTGACACAGCAGCACAACTGTATGCAGAAGGCAGACCTAGGGAAGTGGAAGGTTGAGTTAATTGAGATACAGTTGTACCTAAGCTGAACCCCTTCTGCACCAGTCTTGATTTGACAAATGTGGAGCTGTTCATCTGTTGAGATCCTTTGTTCCTGTGACCTCATTGTACCTCTAAAAGTTGTAGCCTTAAAATTGGGGAAAAGGTTCATATCTCCACAACCGATAAGGGGGACACTCAGTACTTTTTCCTGAAATGAGCAACTTGCACAGGCTCTGAAGCTCCATGGGTACCTCCATCCAGTTGCAAGATGACTGTAGTGTTCAAACTGGTTAAAAACCCGTTCCATTTGCAGTTTGGTAATTCAGCCCAGTGTTGGGCAGGCTTGTTACCTGTTTTGCTCTGAGCTAGTTTTGGCATGGGCATTTTGAAGGTGTTTTTTCTCGCTGAGATTCCTCCCAGCTGGTCTCTGACCTGTTCTTCCTGAGCAGGTCACTGATTTCACACCCCAAAATCCTCCCACAAAGCCACATTCTTGGTCATGAGGAGTGTGGCTTTTTTTCAACCTGTTACCTCCTAATCTTTATCTGTAGAACATCTGCAGCTATCAGGCACAAAGAGTACAGTGTATGCTCTGGTCTTCATTAGAGCAGCTGATGAATTTGAACCAGAAAATGTCAAATGATGAGGGTTTTTGTCAGACATTGATGTCTGTAGATGTAGCATGAGCTCTGGGATGTAGTGAAAGTCAGAACAGGTATGCACCTGTGTTCAGTTGAATCCTCTATGATGTTTTATATGGTAGTCATCTCTCTCTTGTGAGAGCTGCATCAGCAGGATGCAAGTAGGATATGAGGTGTATCAGGACGTAGATAAAAAACTTATCCTTAGAAGAAGCCACCTAAAGGCAAGAATAACATGCAGAAGACCTTCCCAGGTATTTTGGGTTCTTATGTCCTGCATGAAGCAGATCAGTGTAGCGTGAAGTATCGAGTTAGATACTTGTCTTTAAAAGGTATTTATGAGATGGCAATTTTTGTGTGGAATGTTTGTCTGGCTTTGAAGTAAGGCAGATTTTATTTCCATTGGGTTATGCCTTGGTAGAAGATCAATGAAACTTGTTTTGGAAGGAGTTCCTCTTCTCACACTTTAGTATTTCTTCAAAACCTCTATTGAAAATAAAACCTAAAAGTTTAAATTCTTCACCCCTCATTTCATCAATGGGATGAGCAGAAGGGGAAGATTTTCCAGCTTGATACTTGATTGGCCACACAGCCTGAATAATCTTTGTATTTCCAAATGTGCAGTTGCCCATGTTGTGAGGGATTTTGTGCTGCAGCTAATAAAACTTTATGTGCACATGCTACCTGGTCATGAAGCGTATCTTCAGAAACTGAGTACAATATAAAGCATCACTTTAATAAAATAAATTCCCTATTTTCCGTGTAATATTTTGTCAAATCTGAAAATGTTTTCAGATGTGCTAGAGGTTAAAGAGGCAAGTTTACTGAACTTCTAGCTTGTGAGAAAGAGAACTGCATCCCTATCTATAAAAGAGGCATACAGGTTTCAGGAATTGCGGCTTCAGTTGTCAGTCACACTTCTTTAAATTATGCATAGAAAAAAAAAAAAATCACCATTCCACCAGCACATTTATAGAGTTTATTCTGTAGTTTGTGTCAAGCCACTGAAAACATGTTATGAAGAGTCTGAGAGACAGATAACTACAGTTGCTTAAAAATGAACTAACGGAGTGTTGATGGTGAGTTTCAGGAAAAGGTGAGGATAGAGGAAAGGTAGGAGATATAATATAGCACATACCGGTGACAGAGGGGGATTCCTTCTTGTTTATTTGTTTTGGGCTGAAGCCCAAAGGGAAGGATCAACCAAACCACGGGAAGGATCAACAGAAATACTTCCATTTTCTTGAATGCAAGACCAACTTGAACGCAGTGTTTTTGGATCACCTGGGTGTGAGTACTGCTAACAGGTGAGCTTGCTGGCCCCCAGGGACCATCTATGAAGCTGCGGGTTTTGGGCACTGGAGAGCTGGAGGCAGGAGGAGGGTAAGAGGAAACAACCAGCTGGTGGGATCCTAAGTGAGGAAGTATGATTGTAGCCTAGGTAACATTGTAACATTGTTTTGTCTCTGTGTTAAATGTTAATGGTGTGGGTATGTGTGTGTGTGCGAATGAGACCAAATGTAGCTGTGAAGTGAGTATCCTTTTATCCCGGGAATGAATGTTACCTGATATGCTCTGAAATGTAGAAACTGGGAAAAAAAGAAAAAAAAAAAAAAAACCAAACAAAAGGCGGGTGGGGGGTTGTTACTGGGAATTGGGTTTCACTGGTTGTAAGTGTAAACTTTGGTCTAATTGGGACCTTCAGTGGTCAAAGGCCAAAGTTGTAAAATTTTTATGGGTTTGGAAGTGAACAAAGTGAGTGTGTGCTACATGGGGACTATCGTTGCGATCTGTTTTATGAGATCCTTTGTAGGAAGTGCAAAAAATGTTTGGTTGTAGAATTTAGTGATGGTGATTGTTACCATCCGAGCTGTTATTTTGTAGTTTGATTGCGAGGAAAGATTATCCACTACTCATGGATGTCACATGAATTTACAAAAATGGCAGGCTTTAACACTGGCCTGACAATTAAACCCAACAACAGATGCTGTCTGTTAATGCCCCTCCCCTCCCTAATAAAGAAAGGAGAGAGAATAAGGGAGAGAGGTTGGAAATTAAACTATACAGCTTTAATGAAACATTGATGATGAAAAGAAAAAAACAAAAAAAAAATATATATATATACAAATATACAGGAAAATTATACCACTTTCCTCCCCCTCTTCCCGCCAGTAACTCTCACACCACGACCAAAGCTGCAGGGCAGCCCTGGGAAGGTCCAGGTTGGACTCCTGGAGTCAGCAGCAGTCAGGAGCTGGAGGCAGAACAGACTCTTCCCAGAGAAGAGCTGCACCTCAGCCGGGCTTAGCAGAGCAAAGGTCGCTTGGTGCTTCCTGGTTTTGCCTTCACCCTTAGACAGTTCAGGATGAGAATGGTCTGAGTTGCCAGGCACTGGACAGAGGGTATGTGGTCATTCTCCAGGTGCTCAAGATCTGTGACCAAAAAAAAGAGGGTAAATGACCTGCATTGTCTGCAGAGACATCTCCTCCAGACCTCGGCAGCCTCTTTCCCCTCTAGGAGAGAGCTGCTGCAGAGGAATGACACTGCCATCTTCCCCTGCCCCTGAAGCATTTCTCTAGAGCAGGGCCTGCCATGGCAGCACCCTGCCCAGGCTCTGTCCCCTGCCCCTCCAGCCCCGACCAGCACAGCTCTGCCCCTGCTCACCGCTGATTATCTCAGACAGCATCTGCTGGCTTTGGCCCCGTGCAGCAAGCCCTGGAAAGAGAGCGTCTCCAGTGTGCTGCTCCCCCCATCAGCACACTCCCCAGCAGCACAGCCCCCAGCCCAGCCGCCTCGGCTGCACAACCTCCTGCCCCTCCGCAGGGCTGACCCCACGGAAGTCCAGGAGTGACAGGGTGGCACCGGGCAAGGCAGCCACCGAGCCCACCTGCGTGGGCAGGGCTGGCAGAGGGAGGCCGAGGCTCTGGACAGGGCAGCCATGAGGGGCTCTGGCAGCCACACAGCTGCTCCTGGTGCCAGAGCAGCAGTGGGGACTGGAGCAAGGCTGCCAGAAGAGGGTCCGCAGGGGCTGTGGCTCACCAATGAACCTGATGGCCTCCATTCTCACGGTGGCCTGAGAGCTCCACAGGTACACCTGGTACTGATCCAAGTATCCTTCAATGATGGTCCTGTCCTGCAGCAGCTGGAGAGAGCACAAGGCTATGGGCGTGTCCCAGTCCCTCCTCCCAGCTCATCCCCCTCTTCCAGCCAGGAGCCTCTGGGACAGGTGGAGAGGGAGCCACGGGGGTGCCGAGCCCCCCGCGGGGTGCAGGGAGGGGAGAGGGGACTGGAGAGGAGCCCCTGGGGGCTCTCTTCTTGAGGACAGGGAACAAGGATGCAGCTCCAGGCTGTGGGCTCTGGGCTGCAGCAGGGCAGGCGAGGCAGAGCTGCAGAGCCCACAGCCCAGACTTCTTCTGCAGCCCTCCTCCAGCCTGAGGCTTGTGGGTTGTCCTCACCAAGCACTCTCCAATCCTCCATGTCTGCTTTGTCTGCACCAGGTGTCTGAGCTGTTGCCACTTGAGAAATTCCGCTGCAGCAAGGAGGGCTTGTCTGGAGGCCTGCACAACAGCAGAAGTTGGGAGATGGCAGCACGGCCTGGGGAAGGAGGCCTGGCATCCCCCTCCTTCTTGTCTGGCTTTATTCCTGCCCTGATCCCACCCATAGGAACCTGGGACATCGTTCCCTGGCCCAAAGAGCTGCGGGGCTCTTCCTGCAGCTCTGCTTTGGAACCTGTACCTCAGCCACGCTCTGGTCGTTGTCATTCATACGAAAGAAGAGCGCGAGCAGCCCCTGTCGCACTTTGTTCTTAAGCTGCCTCTTGCTCTTCCCCACCATCTTCTTCAGCAGCTCAGCGAAGAGGCTGAAGGACACCTCCCTCAGCTCGCGCCACGAAAACTAGGGAGAAGCAAAGGAGAACTTCAGCAAGAGCAGCTCTGCCCATGGTGAGCCCGTTCACAGCTGGCAGAGCCCGCAGGGTTCAGAGAGCAGTTGTCTGGGAGAAGCTGAGCTGGGCTGCAGAACTCGCAAGCCATCCATCCCACAAGAGCCCAGAGGAGAAAGGAGAGGAGCAGCCCTGCTCCGAGGGCTGCCCACAGGGATGGGCTTCTGAAGGGCAGCTGGCCTTGCCCTGTGCCCCTTGCCCGCAGAGCTCAGGCTCCCACACCAGCCTTACGCTGTCAAAGACACTCAGGAGCTTTTCCACCAGCTCCACAGCCATGGGGCTGGCCTCCTTCCTCTTCAGTTCAGGCATCACATTTCTGAAGATTATCAGGGCCTTCTTCGCGGCATCTTCACTGCCCTGCTGCAGGACCTCCATCAAGTCTGGCAGGAACACCTTCATTTTTCTTGCCTTTGTGAAAAAGCAGTTTCCATTTGGTGATAAGATCACAAGTGCCTGGAAAGTTCCCCAGGATGGCACCGGGCCCCACCGTGGCAGGGAGGGGAGGGTGTTTGGCTGACTCCCAGCCAAGGCCAAACCACTGCCCCAGCCCCTGCCTGCCCTCCAGAATGCCCTGCTCACCATCTCAGGACTCTCTGACAGTGTAACAATGCCCGTGAGCACCAGCGAGATCATGGCCTGGCTCTGATGCCTCAGAAACCTCCAGAACTTGTAGGTTCGGGCAAAGTGCTCATCTGGGAAGTGAATGCTGGCCAACAGCTGAAAGAAACCCAGCAGTGAGGGATGGGCAGAGCTGGTGGAGCTCCCCACACCGTGCAGGTCCTGCTTCCCACCGGCAGCTGAGGATGAGGGCACAGGGGCTCTTTCTGGGAACTCACAGCCAAGCAAGAAGTGTCCTCTGTGAGAGTGCAGAAGAGCATCTTCTGCTTTCTGCGCTGGAGCTGCTTGAGCAGCTCCGGCAAAGCCATATCCAAGGCCTGGGGCATGGAGAACATCACCTCCCACACGGCCAGGCCATTCCTGCAAGCCAAAGCACTCTGTCAGCTGCACAGCCTGGGACAGCCCTGCAGGATGCAGCCCCCGCCCTGTGGGTGGGATGCCCTGGGGAAGCAGGAGAGGGCTGCTCCCTGCTGGTGCTCTCTGGGGGCTGGGAGGAGTGCAGTGGAGGGGTCTCTCCCCATAGGGTACAAGCCCTCAAGGTTTTTGTGGCCAGTACCTGGATCCTGGTAGAGCGTTGTCCAACAGTGCAGTGACTGCCTCCCCAGGGCACTTCTCAACTATCTTGAGAAGCAGCAACTGCATCCCCTGCCGGGTTGGCTCTGTGAGGAAGTAGCGCAGGTTCTGGTGGATGCAGCTCATGATCTTTGGCATCTGGAGGGGGAGACACAGGTGAGGATGGATGGATGGATGGTGCTGCCACTGGAGTGCAGCCATTTCCTCAGTTGCCCATCCCAGCCCTCTCTGCTGCCTTAAGGTGGGTGGCTTCAGGTGCCCGATCCACCCAGGTCTGGGAGGGATGGAGGGAGGAACAAGGGCTGACAGGGCTGAAGGGCAGGGCAAGCCAGGCACAGGCCACTCACATCCATCAGCCAGAGGTCAGGCTCTCCCAGGAGCCCGTCCAGCACGCTTCTGACCAGCTGCTTGTCGTAGATGCTGAAATCTGTCAGGGCTTCGATGATTTTGAGGGTGAAACCTGTCCTTTCCGAAGGCTGGAGGTACTTTCCCAATATCTTGGGGAGGAAGGGAGAGAGCAAAGACATGTCACAGAGAGTGCCCTGATGGGGTGGCTTAGCTGGGCTATGCCAGCAGCCCAGGTGGGAGATGCCCATCAGGGATGGTGGCAGCAGTGCCCACAAGAAAGCTGGCAGCAGGGGCTGCAGCCCCTGCCCATGGGAGGATGAGGAGAGAGGACCCCCAGGGTCAGCAAGGAGGTGACGGGCACAGGGTGCTGGCCCTACAGCCACCCAGGGCTTGCTGGTGGCCAGGAGGGCTGGAGCTGCTGCTGCTGGGATGCTGAAGGGCAGCCCTGGCATCATCTCTGCTCGGGGACAGCAGGAACCCTCTCCCCAGGGACAGTGAGGCCACGCCAGCTCCCCTGTTTCTGGTGCCACACATCTTCTGCTGATGCCCTGGATAAGAGTGTCAGCAAGGGGGAAGGTCATTACCTCAGTAATGTTTCTGGCACTGTCCAGGCAGGACAGGGTAGCAGTCTGGGCTTTCCACTTCATTTGGAGCTTCCTATGGCCCTCTGGCAGTCTTGTCACTGAGCAGGGCAGAGAGACAGGAGTGGGTAAGACCTGGCAGCTTTGCAGGCAAGCTGAGCACATCCTGACAAGAGCTTGGAAGTAGGAATGGCTGAGGAGGGAGGTCATTGCCTACGGGAGGTACTGAACAGCAGTGTAAGTCAAGGTGGAGCTGCCTGCAGTGTCTGCATGGGAACACTCCTGGCCTGGGAAACCCCAAGGCCTCCAGCCCTGAGGCAGTCCCACAATTAAACCATGGCTGGAGTCATGGTGCAGGGAGCAGGGCTCCCTTGGCTGGAGAACCCACGGGGCAAGGGTAGAAGCTCTTCAAGGGAGGTGAGGAAGAGGAGGAGTGGGGCTGACTCCTCTTTGAAGGAGCAGCTCAGCTACATGGGACCATCAGCAGTCTGGGAGAGAGTGTGGGGCTCAGGAGCAGAGGAGAGGCACTGCTGGGGACATGGTGGTGCCCCCAGCAAGCCCAGGAATGGTCTGTGGCAACACCCAGGAAGACAAGCAGACCTCTGGGGTGATGTTGGTGTGCAGAGGGATGCAGCCCACCACAGCTTCTCTTACTTTTTTTTTGCATTAATAGGAAGAGGGAACGAAGAGCATCCCAAGCTGCATCGCCAGTCTCCTCATTTTCTTCCTTGAATGACAGGAGGAGGACTAGTTGTCCCAGCAGCTCCCCGAGGTTTGGGATCTGTAATTCCCTGCTGGAGGCACCCTGGGTGAGGGAGGCAGAAGATCAGAAGGGTCTGCCAGAGCAGAGAGCTGGGGAGACCTGCAGTGGTGTGCAGGGAGGGGGAGATGGCCCGGCTGGAGGGTGCCAGGTCCTTACATTCTCTGAGGAATACTTGGTCAGCAAATGGCTCAGCACCCTAATCCTGCCCACCGCCCTCTTACGCACAGTGGGCCTCTCGCAGTCGGAGAAGAATATCAGGATCTGGGAAGAGAGAAGCCGCTGCTGTGCCCTGGGAGCAGACACCCCCTCCAGCAGAACCAGCACTGTTCCACTCCTGGGCTAGACTCACACAGTCCATCAAGGCTCCCTCTGCTCTCCAGCAAAGGCTGGAGTGGGGTTGCTGCCCCTGGGGTACCCCACAGGCTTGGCACAAATGCCCTGCAGCAGCTTTGTGGCCAGGCAGGAGGCAGATGCCACCCTCTCTGCAGCCACTGTGTGCCAGAAAAGCCTGGCAAGCAGCCCCTGGTTACCCCAGGCCGTTGGGCACCCCCCTGCAGTCTGCTCTCTCTGGTTGGCACTGATGTGAGGACCATCCATCCATCCATCCATCCACTCCATAGAGGACAATCCCTTCCCTCCACCCTTTGCACGTGCCAGACCTCAAATATATCCTGCAGCAGCTCACTGACTCTGGAGGCAGGACAGTTCATCACCAGTGCCTCTAGCATGGTGTCTATGGCTTTCAGGGTCTGCAAGGAGGACAAAGAGCTGTGGTTTGGTGTCTCCTTCCTGCTGTCTCTGCCACCCCCAGGAGACTGAGCTGAACTCCCAGAGCTCAGGGAGAGAGCCAGGGACAGAGAATCTGCTGCGTGCGGAGCAGCCTGTGGCACTGGCTGTGGTCAGGCCCACAGGAAGGGCACACAGGAGAGAGTGAGGGTGGGAAAGTCAAGCCCAGACACTGCCCTGCCTTGCATCTCTGGTCAAATCCCAGCATAGGGTGGCCAGGGAGCAGATCTGAGGGACTGGGAGCTCCTGCAACTAAACCAGCACCTACTCTGAAGTAGAGATAAGGGCTCAGGTCCCTGATTTTCTCTTCTGGAAGAAGCCAGAAGACACGGTAGAAGCAGGTCTTGAGGAGGCTTTTCTCTTTGCCCTCCAGCACTGTCCCCAGTGTGCTGCAAAGAGAGAGGGGTCCAGTTGGACAGTGGTGCTGGGAGCAGTGCCTCCAGGCCCTGTGCAGGCGGACAAGGTCCCCCCTCTGGGGCAGAGGTCCCCAGGAGGGATGGGCAGGTACCTCAATTTGGCGATGGCCAGCATGGCAAGCCGCCGCACTTCTGTCTGAAGTTGGTGCAAGGGCTCCTCCTCCAGCACCGCCTGCAGAGCACAGAGAGATGGGACCTGGCAGCTGCCCTCACCCAGTGCCACCAGAACCTCACCCTGCCCAAGCTCTGTCCTCAAAGGCTGCTGGGGCCCTTCCCCCTTCCTTCCCCAGCACTGCCAGCTCCCTCCTCACCTTGATATTCTCTGCCAGTCTGTACCCGTGGCAGAAGATCTCCAGGCCCTGTGTCAAGCCCAGGGCCTTTGCGCTTCCACACAGGACCCAGATGTACTTCAGGAACATTGTTTTCTGCTCCGTGTCCTGGCAGCCAGTGGGCAGAGAGACAAATGGGGAGGCTGAGAGAGGGGGGACACACCTCCAGCAGCCTGGCAACAGGCTGCAGAGTCCCTGTCAGCAGCACCCAACATGGCCACATCAGAAATGGCTGCAGTTACCCTTTGTGGGTTGCTGACAAAGTCCACGATGAAGTCCACAACTTCTTTTAACCTTTCCTCTTTGTAGAGAGGCAGCCAGCTGCCATCTAAGAGGTGGAGAGGAGAGCAGGGGGGCTGCAGAGAGGGTGCGGTGGTGGCAGGAGAGAGTTGAGGCAGGAGCTCTGCCCCCCCCCCCGCCCCATGCCCGCTCCCCAGGCCCCTTCTTCCCGTGCATGTCAGGGCTGGAGGGTGCCCAGCAGATGGGCTGCAGTGCTGGAGCACAGCAGGCTGGGGAAGGGAACCCCCCCCTTGCAGCAGGCTGAGGAATTTGCC
>JAAWXA010000055.1:2080544-2094133 GCA_038090715.1 Florisuga fusca
GAGAGAGAGAGAGAGGAAACAGAGTTGGTAAAAATAACCACTTACTGGCAGGGAGCATTTAGCAGAAGAGTTAACAGCCATTTTTGATTCATCCTGCACACAGTCACATGGCTTCAGGTCCTCCTAAGTACCTGTGTGTTGCCTTAAGGGCGATATACACAAAACTTTTCTCAGGGCTGGTACACACTGCAGTGTTCCCTGCAGTCACCTTCATCCTATAGATGCACATTCCAAGTTATTAACTCCTGCTTGGTACACTGTTTCAGCCTGGCTTTTAAAAAAGAAACTAAACTACACAGCTTTAATGAAACAGTAATGATAAAAAGGAAAAAAATTACTAAATATATACAACTATACATGAAAAGTACTAAATATATACAAAAATACAGGAAAATGATACCACCTTCCTCCCCCTCTTCCCGCCACTGGCTCTCACATCACGACCAATGTGAGCAGCCCTGGGAGGGTCCAGGCTGGACTCCTGGAGTCAGGAGCTGGAGGCAGAACAGGACTCTTCCCAGAGAAGAGCTGCACCTCAGCCGGGCTTAGCAGAGCCAAGGTCGTTTGGTGCTTCCTGGTTTTGCCTTCAGCCTTAGACAGCTCAGAATGAGAATGGTCTGAGTTGCCAGGCTCTGGACAGAGAGTCTGCAGTCATCCTCCAAGGGCTGAAGTGCTGTGACCAAAAAAAACCATCCCAAATGACCCGCAGTGTCTGCAGAGACGTCTCCTCCAGAGCCCGGCAGCCCCTTTCCCCTCCAGGAGAGAGCTGCTGCAGAGGAATGACCAGCGTGCCCCTGCCATCTTCCCCTGCCCCTGAAGCATTTCTCTAGAGCAGGGCCTGGCATGGCAGCACCCTGCCCAGGCTCTGTCCCCTGCCCCTCCAGCCCCGCTCAGCTCTGCCCCTGCTCACCGCTGATCATCTCAGACAGCTTCTGCTGGCTTTGGCCCCGTGCAGCAAGCCCTGGGAAGAGAGCATCTCCAGTGTGCTGCTGCCCCCCAGCACACTCCCTGGCAACACAGCCCCAGGCCCAGCCGCCTCGGCTGCACAACCTCCTGCCCCTCCGCAGGGCTGACCCCACAGAACACCAGGAGTGACAGGGTGGCACCGGGCAAGGCGGCCACCGAGCCCACCTGCGTGGGCAGGGCTGGCAGAGGGAGGCCAAGGCCCTGGACGGGGCAGCCATGAGGGGCTCTGGCAGCCACACGGCTGCTCCTGGGGCCAGGGCTGCCAGAAGAGGGTCCGCAGGGGCTGTGGCTCACCAATGAACCTGATGGCCTCCATTCTCACGGTGGCCTGAGCGTTATCCAGGTACAGCAGGCTCTGATCCAAGTATTCTTCAGCCCTGGTCCTGTCCTGCAGCAGCTGCAGAGAGCACAAGGCTATGGGCACGTCCCAGTCCCTCCTCTCAGCCCATTCCCCTCTCCCAGCCAGGAGCCTCTGGGACTGAGGTGGAGAGGGAGCCCCAGGGGTGCCGAGACCCCCGCGGGGTGCAGGGAGAGGAGAGGGGCCTGGAGAGGAGCCCCTGGGGGCTCTCTTCTTGAGGACAGGGAACAAGGATGCAGCTCCAGGCTGTGGGCTCTGGCCTGCAGCAGGGCAGGCGAGGCAGAGGTGCAGAGCCCACAGCCCAGACTTCTCCTCCAGCCTGAGGCTTGTGGGTTGTCCTCACCAAGCACTCTCCAATCCTCCACGTCTGCTCTGTCTGCACCAGGTGTCTGAGCTGTTTGCACTTGAGGAGCTCTGCGGCAGCAAGGAGGGCTTGTCTGGAGGCCTGCACAAGAGCAGAAGCTGGGAGATGGCAGCATGGCCTGGGGAAGGAGGCCTGGCATCCCCCTCCTTCTTGTCTGGCTTCATTCCTGCCCTGATCCCACCCGTAGGAACCTGGGACATCGTGCCCTGGCCCAAAGAGCCGTGGGGCTCTTCCTGCAGCTCTGCTTTGGAACCTGTACCTCGGCCACGCTCTGGGTGTTGTCACTCAGGTGAAAGAAGAGCGGGAGCAGCCCCTGTCGCACTTTGTGCTTCAGCTCCCTCTTGCTCTTGCACACCACCTTCTTCAGCAGCTCAGTGAAGAGGCTGATGGAGATCTCCCTCAGCTCGCTCGACAGCTCCTAGGGAGAAGCAGAGGAGGATTTCAGCAAGAGCAGTTCTGCCCATGGTGAGCCCCTTCACAGCTGGCAGAGCCCGCAGGGTTCAGAGAGCAGTTGTCAGGGAGAAGCTGAGCTGGGCTGCAGAACTCAGAAGCCATCCATCCATCCATCCATCCATCCATCCCACAAGAGCCCAGAGGAGAAAGGAGAGGAGCAGCCCCTGCTCTGAGTGCTGCCCACAGGGATGGGCTTCTGAAGGGCAGCTGGCCTTGCCCTCTGCCCCTCTGCCCGTGGGGCTCAGGCTCCCACACCAGCCTTACGCTGCTAAAGACAAGCAGGAGTTTGTCCACCAGCTCCACAGCGATGGCGCTGGCCTCCTTCCTCTTCAGTTCACGCATCACGTTTCTGAAGATTGTCAGGGCCTTCATCTTGATATCTTCACTGCCCTGCTGCAGGACCTCCATCATGTCTGGCAGGAGCACCTTCATTTTTCTCGCCTGTGTGAAAAAGCAGTTTCCATTTGGTGATAAGATCACAAGTGCCTGGAAAGCTCCCCAGGCAGGCACTGGGCCCCACCGTGGCAGGGAGGGGAGGGCGTTTGGCTGACTCCCAGCCAAGGCCAAGCCACTGCCCCAGCCCCTGGCTGCCCTCCAGAATGCCCTGCTCACCATCTCAGGACTCTCTGACAGCGTGGAAACACCGCTGAGCACCAGCGAGAGCATGGCCTGTCTCTGATGCCTCAGAAACCTACAGAACTCGTAGGTTCGGGCAAAGTGCTCCTCTGACAAGTGAATGCTGGCCAGCAGCTGAAAGAAACCCAGCAGTGAGGGATGGACAGAGCTGGTGGAGCTCCCCGCACCGTGCAGCTCCTGCTTCCCACCAGCAGCTGAGGACGAGGACACAGCGGCTCTTTCTGGGAACTCACAGACAAGCAAGAAGTGTCCTCTGTGAGAGTGCAGAAGAGCATCTTCTGCTTCCTGTGCTGGAGCTGCTTGAGCAGCTCCCCCAAAACCATATCCAAGGCCTGGGGCACGGAGAACATCACCTCCCACATGGCCAGGCCAGTCCTGCAAGCCAAAGCACTCTGTCAGCAGGGCTGCTTCAGCCACAGCAGCATGGCCTGGGACAGCCCTGCAGGATGCAGCCCCTGCCCCGCGGGTGGGATGTCCGGGACAGCAGGAGAGGGCTGGGAGGAGCGCAGTGGAGGGGTCCCTCTCCCCAGAGGGTACAAGCCCTCAAGGCTTTTGGGGCCAGTACCTGTCTCCTGGTGGAGCCTTGTCCAACAGCGCCATGACTGCCTCCCCAGGGCACTTCTCAACCATCTTGAGAAGCACAGACCGCACCCCCTGCCAGGCTGGCTCTGTGCTGATGAAGCGCAGGTTCTCATGGATGCAGCTCATGATCTTTGGCATCTGGAGGGGGGGACACGGGTGAGGATGGATGGTGCTGCCACTGGAGTGCAGCCATTTCCTCAGTTGCCCTTCCGAGTCCTCTCTGCTGCCTTAAGGTCTGGGAGGGATGGAGGGAGGAACCAGGGCTGAGAGGGCTGAAGGGCAGGGCAAGCCAGGCACAGGCCACTCACATCCACCAGCCAGAGGTCAGGCTCCCCCATGAGCCCATCCACCACGCTTCTGACCAGCTGCTTCTTGTAGATGCTGAGATCTGTCAGGCCCTTGATGATTTTGAGGACAAAATCTGTCCTTTCCCAAGGCTGGAGGTACTTTGCTAATATCTTGGGGAGGAAGGAAGAGAGCAAAGACATGTCACACGCAGTGCCCTGATGGGGTGGCTTAGCTGAGCTGTGCCAGCAGCCCAGGTGGGAGGTGCCCAGCAGGGATGGTGGCAGCAGTGCCCACGGGAAAGCTGGCAGCAGGGGCTGCAGCCCCTGCGCGTGGGAGGATGAGGAGAGAGGACCCCCAGGGTGAGCAAGGAGGTTTGGGGTGATGGGCACAGGGTGCTGGCCCTACAGCCACCCAGGGCTTGCTGGTGGCCAGGAGGGCTGGAGCTGCTGCTGCTGCTGGGATGCTGAAAGGCAGCCCTGGCATCATCTCTGCTCGGGGAGAGCAGGAACCCTCTCCCCAGGGACAGCGAGGCCACGCCAGCTCCCCTGTTTCTGGTGCCACACGTCCTCTGCTGGTGCCCTGGACAAGAGTGCCAGCAAGGGGGAAGGTCATTACCTGGGGAAGGTGTCTGGCACTGTCCAAGCAGGACAGGGTAGCAGTCAGGGCTTCCCCGTTCTCTTGGAGCTTCCCATGGTCCTCTGGCAGTGTTGTCACTGAGAAGGGCAGAGACACAGGGGTGGGTAAGATCCAGCAGCTTTGCAGGCAAGCTGAGCACATCCTGACAAGAGCTTGGAAGTGGGAATGGCTGAGGAGGGAGGTGATGGCCCACGGGCAGGGGAGGAGGTACTGGACAGCAGTGTCAGTCAAGGTGGAGCTGCCTGCAGTGTCTGCATGGGAGCGCTCCTGGCCTGGGGAACCCCAAGGCCTCCAGCTCTGAGGCAGCCCCACAGTTAAAACATGGCTGGAGTCATGGTGCAGGGGGGCAGGGCTCCCATGGCTGGAGACCCCACGGGGCAGGGGTAGAAGCTCTTCAAGGGAGGTGAGGAAGAGGAGGAGTGGGGCTGCCTCCCCTGTGAAGGAGCAACTCAGCCTGGGAGAGGGCGTGGGGCTCAGGAGCAGAGGAGAGGCCCTGCTGGGGACACGGTGGTGCCCCCAGCAAGCCCAGGAATGGTCTGTGGCAACACCCAGGAAGACAAGCAGACCTCTGGGGTGATGTTGGTGTGCAGAGGGATGCAGCCCACCACAGCTTCTCTTACCTTTTTTTTGCATTAATAGGAAGAGGGAACGAAGAGCATCCCAAGCCACATCGCTGGTCTCCTCATTTTTTTCCTTGAATGACAGGAGCAGCACAAGTTGTCCCAGCAGCTGCCCAAGGTTTGGGATCTGGAAGTGTCTGCTGGAGGCACAGCTTTCCTCCTTTTGAGCAGCCTGGGTGAGGGAGGCAGAAGAGCAGAGGGTTCTCCCAGAGCAGAGAGCTGGGGAGAGCTGCAGCGGTGTGCAAGGAGGGGGAGATGGCCTGGCTGGAGGGTGCCGGGTCCTTACATTCTCTGAGGAATACTTGGTCAGGAAACAGCTCAGCAGCCTAATCCTGCCCACCGCCCTCTTACGCACAGCGGGTCTCTCGCAGTTGGAGAAGTTGATCAGGAGCTGGGAAGAGAGAAGCTGCTGGTGTGCCCTGAGAGCAGACACCCCCTCCAGCAGAACCAGCACCGCTCCATTCCTGGGCTGGACTCACACAGTCCATCAAGGCTCCCTCTGCTCTCCAGCAAAGGCTGGAGTGGGGTTGCTGCCCCTGGGGTGCCCCACAGGCTTGGGACAAATGCCCCACAGCAGCCTTGTGGCCAGGCAGGAGGCAGATGCCATCCTCTCTGCAGCCACTGTGTGCCAGAAAAGCCTGGCAAGCAGCCCCTGGTTACCCCAGGCCCTTGGGCACCCCCCTGCAGTCTGCTCTCTCTGGTTGGCACTGGTGTGAGGACCATCTATCCATCCATCCATCCATCCATCCATCCATCCATCCACTCCAGAGAGGACGATCCCTTCCCTCCACCCTTTGCACGTGCCAGACCTGGAATATATCCTGCAGCATCTCGCTGACTCTGGAGGCAGGACAATTCCGCACCAGTGCCTCTAGCAGGGTGTCTGTGCCTTTCAGGGTCTGCAAGGAGGAGAGAGCTGTGGTCTGGTGTCTCCTTCCTGCTGTCTCTGCCACCCCCAGGAGACTGAGCTGAATTCCCAGAGCCCAGGGAAGGGCACACAGGAGGGAGTGAGGGTGGGAAAGTCAAGCCCAGACACTGCCCTGCCTTGCATCTCTGGTCAAATCCCAGCAGAGGGTGGCCAGGGAGCAGATCTGAGGGACTGGGAGCTCCTGCAACTAAGCCAGTACCTACCCTGAAGTAGAGACAAGGGCTCTGGTTCCTCATATTCTCTTCTGGAGGAAGCCAGAAGACACTGGAGAAGCAGGCCTCAAGAAGGCTTTTCTCCTTGCCCTCCAGCACTGTCCCCACTGTGCTGCAAAGAGAGAGGGTCCAGTTGGACAGTGGTGCTGGGAGCAGTGCCTCCAGGCCCTGTGCAGCTGGACAGGGTCCCCCCTCTGGGGCAGAGGTCCCCAGGAGATCCGGATGGGCAGGTACCTCAGTTTGGCGATGGCCAGCATGGCAAGCCGCCGCACTTCTGTCTGCAGCTGGTGCAAGGGCTCCTCCTGCAGTACCGCCTGCAGAGCACAGAGAGATGGGACCTGGCAGCTGCCCTCACCCAGTGCCACCAGACCCGCACCCTGCCCAAGCTCTGTCCTCACAGGCTGCTGGGGCCCTTGCCCCTTCCTTCCCCAGCACTGCCAGCTCCCCCCTCACCTGGATATTCTCTGCCACTCTGTACCCCTTGCAGAAGATCTCCAGGCCCTGTGTCAAGCCCAGGGCTTTTGCACTTCCACACAGGACCCAGATGTAGTTCAGGAACGTTGTTGTCTGCTCCTTGTCCTGTCAGCCAGTGGGCAGAGAGACAAATGGGGAGGCTGAGAGGGGACACACACCTCCAGCAGCCTGGCAGCAGGCAGCAGAGCCCCTCTCAGCAGCACCCGGCATGGCCACATCAGAAATGGCTGCAGTTACCGGCATGGCCACATCAGAAATGGCTGCAGTTACCCTTTGCTGGCTGCTGACAAAGCCCACGATGAAGTCCACAACTTCCTTTAACTTCTCCTCTTTGTAGAGAGGCAGCCAGCTGTCATCTAAGAGAGGAGGAGAGCAGAGGAGAGGAGAGCAGGGGGGCTGCAGAGAGGCTGTGGTGGTGGCAGGAGAGAGTTGAGGCAGGAGCTCTGCCCCCCCCCAGCCCCATGACTGCTCCCCAGGCCCCTTCTTCCCGTGCATGTCAGGGCTGGAGGGTGCCCAGCAGATGGGCTGCAGTGCTGGAGCACAGCAGGGTGGGGAAGGGAAACCCCCCCTTGCACCGGGCTGAGGAACTCGCCTGCAGAGGGGCAGGAAGGGTCCCCGTCCCACAGCCTGGATGGCTCCTGCTGCCTCTGGCTGCAGGTGCCTCACTCACCGATCCGCAGAGGATGCACCATGTCCTCCTCCTGGGGCTCTGGGGAGCTGCTCCCCTGGGAAGCCCTGTCCTCCTCCACCATGGGGGGGTTGGGGAATCTCTCTGCCATCCTGCCAGGAAAAGGAAAGGGGCTGGAGTGGGAAGGGGGAAGTTTTGGTCAAACGCCTCGGGGCCAACAGGGAAAGACGTGGGCTGTGCTCGGGGGCTCCTCGCCAGCTCCTCTCCTCTCCCCACGCTGTCCGTCCGGACACTGAAGGCCACGCTGGCCACCCACAGGGACATGGGGTGCCACCAAGTGATGTCACAACGGGCCCCGGGGTGACCTCTGCCAGTGCCAGATAAGGGCAATACAACTGGTGTGCCAGGAGCTTGGGGACAGGGGGCAGCACGCTGCAGGTGGCAGAGGCTGCAGAAGGACCTTTAGTCCCTCCTGGCCAACTGCAAGTGGGAGATTCCCCCATTTTGGAAAGTTTGAAGTCTCATGTCCAAGGGTTGGACCAGATGAGGTCCCTTCCAACCTGACATTCCATGCTTCTGTGATTCCATGATTCTCTAATTCTCTGATTCTGTGATTCTCTGAATGGTTCTATGATTCTGTGATTCTGTGAGTGATTCTGTGATTCTATGATGAGCATTAGCTCATCGGGTGCAAGGGTGTTGCACAACACTGAATTACCAAACATCAGAATAAAACACATTGAAAAGAAATACCAGATGAGCAGAGAGTAAATAATGTACATTTGGAAGACATTTCAAGTTACTGCCTCTTCAGTCATGACCTCTATACCATAAGGAAACTTTGCTTCCATTTCCCTCCAGCAGAATTTTGTCAGGAAATGAAATGTATCCGTGCTGAACATTCTGCTCAGGGTCCGAGGGTCCAGTGGAGGGGGTTCCTCCACCAAGTCCCTTCCAAGGACCCAGAGGCAAGCCCTTCCTGCTGACAGTGGGTATGTGATGGACACCTCAGGACAGCTGAGACCATTTGGGCACTGCTCTGAGAGCAGCTGATTCCCAGCACTGCAGTGAGGCCAGGACCATCCCAGCTCTGTCCGTGGGATGAGTTTGAAGCACATCACAGAGAGGTCTCCACTCCTGGGCCTTCTACCCCCTTGCTGACACACTGAAGGAAGAGGCCAACACTTTTCACACGTTGCCTGGATGGCAGCTGCAGTAGCCACGTCTCCATGAGCTCAGCGGGAGAGCCCCTGCCCAGCCCATATGAAAAGAGGTCCCTGTGGACACGCCAGTGGGCTGTGTTCCTCCCCGAGCTGAACACCTTCCTCGTGTCTGCTCCAAGGAGGTGCTGGTGCCCAGGAGCTCCTCTCTCAGATTTACCCCTCCTCTACAGGTGTCTTTGCAAACAACCACCCACCTTCAAACCACTGATCCAGACCCCTGAGCGGCTTGGTTGCCCTTCTCTGCACCCTTTCCAGCACCTCCATGTCCTTCCTATCCTCTGGTGCCCAAAACTGCACACAGTGCTCGAGGCGCAGCCTCACCAAAGCTGAGGACAAGGGTAAGATCACCTCCCTGGCCCTGCTGGTCACACTCTTCCTGAATCAGGCCAGGATGGTGGTGGCCTTCTTGGCCATGTTCATCCGGCTGTCAATCAGCACCCCCAGGTCCCTCTCTGCTGGGCAGCTCTCCAGCCACTCCTTCCCAAGCCTGTGCTGTTGCCTGGGGTTGTTGTGACCAAAATGCAGGACCCAAGACAGGGCCTTACAGAATTTCATACACTTGGTCTCAGCCCAACCATCCAGTCTGTCCCGGTCCCTCTAAAGCCTTTCTACCATCCAGTAGATCCACACTCCCTCCCAGCTTGGAGTCACCTGCAGGTTTACTCAGGGTGCACTCGATCGCCTCAGCTTGGTCGTTGATAAAGATGTTCAACAGGAGCAGCCTCAGCACTGAGCCCTGGGGGGACACCACTCCTGACCCGCCCCCCCCAGCTGGATTTAACTCCATTGACCACAACTCTGTGTGCATGGCCATCCAACCAGTTTGGAACCCAGCAAAGCACATGCTCATCTAAGCCACGAGCAGACAGCTTCTCCAGGAGAATGCTGGGGGAAACTGAGGCAAATGCCTTACTAGTGCCAAGACAGACAACATCCACAGCCTTTCCTTCATCCTAGAAGCAGGTCACCCTGTCATGGAAGGATATCGGGACTGTCAAACAGGACCTGCACTTTATGCACCCATGCTGACTGGGCCTGATACCTGTTTGTCCTGATTGTACCCCAGAATGGTACTCAGGATGATCTGCTCCATCAGCTTCCCTGGGACTGAGGTCAAACTGACAGGTCTGTAGTTTCCTGGATCATCCTTCTCTCCCCTCTTATATATGGGGGTTACATCAGGAGTTTTCCAATCTTCTGGTGTCTCTCCAGTCAGCCAGGACTGCTGATGAATGATGGAAAGTGGCTTGGCAAGCACTGCTGCCAGCTCTTTCAGCACTCTTGGGTGCATCCCATCCAGTCCTCTAGATTTATGCACATCTACATGGTGCAGCAGGACACTGATCGTCTCCTTCTGGATTATGGGGGGGGATCTCTCTGCTCCTGGTCCCTGCCCCCTCGTCTGGGGAGTTGAATTCCTTGATTATAACTGGCCCTGCTTCTACAGACTGAGGCCAAGAAGTTATGAAGCTTTTCTGCCATTTCCTCATCTTTTGGTATCATGTTTCCTCCTACATCGATCAGGTGATGAGGGGGTCACCGTGGTCTTTCTTTTCCTGTTATTATATTTATAAAAGCTTTTCCTGTTATCCAATATCCACTATACAATTCTTATATAGTGCTTGTGTGAACACACCCCCCACCACCTCGCACTAACTTAACTTATTACTGGACACCCAGTGTGTTTACCTATAGAGAACGAATCCCAGCTGTGTAAGGCCAGTAGTAAGGGCCGATGTCATTGGCCTCAGATAAGGGATTATATACACAGACATGGGATTGTGCACACCCCAATTCCAGGATATTCTACGACGTTCTACAACATGAATCCCCTGACAGATTTTAATAATGACCGATTCTTTTGGTTGTCCCTTAGTGATATGTACTGCCAAGTTAACCAATGCGGGCCCTGTTGATCCAAACCTTCCTTCACCCCTGTCAATATCTGTGGCTTGTGGCACACAGCTTTGGAATGGAACCAGTTGGGCAATTCTTTGCCCTTTTGGGCTGAAGACAGGAGGTGAGGGAGTATAGACCATAGCCCTTATTAGTCCTGTATAATCTGAATCGATAAGTCCTGGGACAACAAAAATGCCCTGTTTCGAAAGAGAAGAACGTCCAAGTAGCAGTGCACTGAGGCCATGGCCCAGCGGCCCTTTCATATTGGTATCAATTACTGCTACCTGGGTATCAACAAGATACAAGTCTACGCCTGTTTCCACATCCACTCCGGCACTCCCTCGGGTGGCTGCGGAGTGGCTGTCCAAGCACCCTGATTTGTTGTCTGTGCGCGTGGGTGCTTCGCGCTCGCACAGAAGTTTCCCTGTTTGGGTCGACAATCCTGAGTGCTGTGATTATTTTTGTGGCAATTCACACAATGTTCACCAGTGGGTCCCTTACGTCCTTGCAGTTTCTCATGAGATGGCCTTCCTTTCCACAGTTAAGACATCGCCTTGTTTTTGATCTTAGGAAGGGTCGTATTGCTGCTCCTACTGCCGCGGCTGTAGACTCACTTACAGTGGCCAACCTGTTCTGCTCCCTTCATTTTCTCTATCGCATCTAACATTGTAGAGACTGAAATGCCCTTCGGCAGATGAGATAGCTCTGCCCGTGTTTTATCATTAGCGTTATCATAAGTGAGAACAGACATGAGTTTATCTTTCATAGTATCGTCTAAAGCTGGGGCGTTGTCTAAAGCTGTGAATAACCTGTCTATAAATTTCACATAAGGCTCTCCGACTTTTTGAACCACTTTGACATAGCTTTGTTTTACTCCCTCACTGGGGACCGAAAGTAAGGCTTGGTAGGCTTTATTCTGTGAAGCCTGTAAAACCTCTAATGCGAACTGAGCCTGCCAATCTGCCTGTGCATAGGGACCTTCCCCAAGTAACATTTGGGCCTGTACACCATGTAATGGGTCATCTTGACCACGGGTTGCAGAGGCGACCTCATTACAGCCACTCTGCCATGCGGCTGTAAAATGTAGTTGCTGCGACGGTGTCAACAAGGCATTGGCTAAGTGCTTAGAGTCAGAAGGTCTTAATACATTAGTGGTAAAGATACGCTTCAAAAGAGCCTGAGTGTAGGGGGCATGCAGGCCATTCGACTGTATGGCTTGCTTAGCCTCCTTGATGATCTTGCAATCCAGAGGCTGCCACCCTCTCTTCTCATTATTTACAGTTACAATCAGAAAAGCTTGATTAATAATGATACCATCCAGTAATGCATCTCGAATTATTCCCTTCCAGTGTATTATTCCAGTGTATTATTCCCTTCCCTCCTCTGACCCTCCCCCGTTAGTTGGGGTTCCCTGAGACATCCCATTCCCCAACCCTGCCCCCAAAGGGGGTGTAGGCAAACCAGGTGAGGGAGGGGGGTTCCCAAAAACCCCGGGGCAGTAAGGAGGATGAGGGGACGGTTGACTCGCTTTTACGTGTCCCGATGCCTGCAGTCGCACTTCATTCAATTCCTGTCTCAGTTCTTCCAAGCGGCGATCAAGATCTTTCATTCCGAAAGATTCGTATGGTCCGTTTGGTGGGTGGGCGCTGCTGATCTGCTGCTTCAAAGATGTACTTTCTCCATCCGTGGAGTGCAGCCAGATCAGGTCTTCCGTTGAATCAGGTAGAGGGGGGGTAGATGGATTGAGCAGCCGACAGTGGAGGCGATGATGCGGTGTCAGGGGGAGCGGGCCGGAAGTGCTGGGGTCTTGAGCTGGAAATGGAGGTGGNCAGGAGCAGAGGAGAGGCACTGCTCTGGACATGGTGGTGCCCCCAACAAGCCCAGGAATGGTCTGTGGCAACCCCCAGGAAGACAAGCAGACCTCTGGGGTGATGTTGGTGTGCGGAGGAATGCAGCCCACCACAGCTTCTCTTACTTTTTTTTTGCATTAATAGGAAGAGGGAACGAAGAGCATCCCAAGCCACATCACTGGTCTCCTCATTTTTTTCCTTGAATGACAGGAGCAGCACAAGTTGTCCCAGCAGCTGCCCAAGGTTTGGGATCTGGAAGTGTCTGCTGGAGGCACAGCTTTCCTCCTTTTGAGCAGCCTGGGTGAGTGAGGCAGAAGAGCAGAGGGTTCTCCCAGAGCAGAGAGCTGGGGAGAGCTGCAGCAGTGTGCAAGGAGGGGGAGATGGCCTGGCTGGAGGGTGCCGGGTCCTTACATTCTCTGAGGAATACTTGGTCAGGAAACAGCTCAGCAGCCTAATCCTGCCCACCGCCCTCTTACGCACAGCGGGTCTCTCGCAGTTGGAGAAGTTTATCAGGAGCTGGGAAGAGAGAAGCTGCTGGTGTGCCCTGAGAGCAGACACCCCCTCCAGCAGAACCAGCACCGCTCCATTCCAGGGCTGGACTCACACAGTCCATCAAGGCTCCCTCTGCTCTCCCGCAAAGGAGGGTCTACAGTAGTAGGGCCAGTTTTTCCTGGGGTACCCAGTCCCCTGAGCTGGCAGACAGGGATGGGGAGCAGAATGGAGCCCCCATGATCCAAGGGGAGATGGTCAGTGACCTCCTGCTCCACCCAGAGACACACAAGTCTATGGGTGGAGCAGGAGGTCACTGACCATCTCCCCTTGGATCATGGGGGCTCCATTCTGCTCCCCATCCCTGTCTGCCAGCTCAGGGGACTGGGTACCCCAGGAAAAACTGGCCCTACTACTGTAGATTGAGGCAAAGAAGGCATTAAGTACCCCAGCCTTCTCCTCACCCTTGGTCACTGTCCTCCTGGCATACAAAATAGGATGAAGATTCTCCTTCACCCTAATGTGTTCATAGAAACATTGATTATGTTCTTCAGTGGCAGCAGACAGATTCATTTCACACTGTAACTGTGTGAAACTACGTTGTCATTTTTTCCCTGTGTAGCCTCCTGACATCTTTGTAGTCTCCCTGAGTGCCCTGCTCCTTTTTCCAAAGGCCACAAACTCCTTTTTTTGATAAGTTTTAACCAGATCTCTATTAGCCAGGCTGGACATCTTTCCCCAGCAGTTCATCTTACAGCACAAGGGGCCAGGCTGATCCTTCATCTTGAAGAGTTTCTTCTTTAGCAGTGTCCAGACTCCCTGAAATCCCTTGCCCTTCAGAACTGCCTCCCCAGGGATTCTCTCAACCAGACTCTGAAAGAGGCCAAAATTTGCCTGCCAAACCTCCAAGGTGACAGTNAGATGGTGTCTATTAATGCCCCTCCCTAATAAAGAAAAGAGAGCGAATAAGGGAGAGAGACTTA
>JAAWXA010000055.1:2100165-2135099 GCA_038090715.1 Florisuga fusca
GTCCAAGCAGGACAGGGTAGCTGTCAGGGCTTCCCCGTTCTCTTGGAGCTTCCCATGGTCCTCTGGCAGTGTTGTCACTGAGAAGGGCAGAGACACAGGGGTGGGTAAGATCCAGCAGCTTTGCAGGCAAGCTGAGCACATCCTGACAAGAGCTTGGAAGTGGGAATGGCTGAGGAGGGAGGTGATGGCCCACGGGCAGGGGAGGAGGTACTGGACAGCAGTGTCAATCAAGGTGGAGCTGCCTGCAGTGTCTGCATGGGAACACTCCTGGCCTGGGAAACCCCAAGGCCTCCAGCTCTGAGGCAGTCCCACAATTAAAACATGGCTGGAGTCATGGTGCAGGGGGCAGGGCTCCCATGGTTGGAGACCCCACGGGGCAGGGGTAGAAGCTCTTCAAGGGAGGTGAGAAAGAGGAGGAGTGGGGCTGCCTCCTCTTTGAAGGAGCAACTCAGCCTGGGAGAGGGTGTGGGGCTCAGGAGCAGAGGAGAGGCACTGCTCTGGACATGGTGGTGCCCCCAACAAGCCCAGGAATGGTCTGTGGCAACCCCCAGGAAGACAAGCAGACCTCTGGGGTGATGTTGGTGTGCGGAGGAATGCAGCCCACCACAGCTTCTCTTACTTTTTTTTTGCATTAATAGGAAGAGGGAACGAAGAGCATCCCAAGCCACATCACTGGTCTCCTCATTTTTTTCCTTGAATGACAGGAGCAGCACAAGTTGTCCCAGCAGCTGCCCAAGGTTTGGGATCTGGAAGTGTCTGCTGGAGGCACAGCTTTCCTCCTTTTGAGCAGCCTGGGTGAGTGAGGCAGAAGAGCAGAGGGTTCTCCCAGAGCAGAGAGCTGGGGAGAGCTGCAGCAGTGTGCAAGGAGGGGGAGATGGCCTGGCTGGAGGGTGCCGGGTCCTTACATTCTCTGAGCTCTCCCCAGCTCTCTGCTCTGGGAGAACCCTCAGCTCAGCAGCCTAATCCTGCCCACCGCCCTCTTACGCACAGCGGGTCTCTCGCAGTTGGAGAAGTTTATCAGGAGCTGGGAAGAGAGAAGCTGCTGGTGTGCCCTGAGAGCAGACACCCCCTCCAGCAGAACCAGCACCGCTCCATTCCAGGGCTGGACTCACACAGTCCATCAAGGCTCCCTCTGCTCTCCCGCAAAGGAGGGTCTACAGTAGTAGGGCCAGTTTTTCCTGGGGTACCCAGTCCCCTGAGCTGGCAGACAGGGATGGGGAGCAGAATGGAGCCCCCATGATCCAAGGGGAGATGGTCAGTGACCTCCTGCTCCACCCAGAGACACACAAGTCTATGGGGCCAGATGGGACCCCCACAGAGGGAGCTGGCAGAAGTGCTCACCAAGCCTCTTGTCATCATTTATCAGCAATCCTGGCTGACTGGGGAGGTGTCAGTAGACTGGAGACAGCTGTCATCCCCATCTACAAGAAAGGCCAAAAGGAGGATCCAGGGAGATAGAGGCCTGTCAGCTTGACCAGTGCAGGGAAGGGGATGGAGCAGATGGTCTGAGTGCTGTTACACAGCATGTGCAGGACAGCCAGGAGAAGGAGGACAGACAGCATGGGCTTATGAAAGGCAGGGACTGCTTGACCAACCTGATCTCCTTCTGTGACAAGGTGACCATTGATTGAATGAAGGAAAGGTGGAGGATGTTGACTACCTTCACTTCAGTAAAGATTTCAATGTCTTTGTCCACAAAATCCTTCTGGAGAAACTGGCTACCTCTGGCCTAGAGCAGTGCCTTCAGTGGGTCAAACCTTGGATGATGTCTGGGCCCAAAGAGTTGTGGTGAGTCGAGCTCAGTCCAGCTGGTGGCCGCTCACCAGTGGTGTTCCCCAGGGTGCTGGGACTGCTCTGCTTCAATCTCTTTATCACGGATCTGGACACGGGGGTGAGTGCACCCTCAGGCAGTTTGCAGATGGCACCAAGCTGGCTGGGAGTGTGGATCTGACAGAGACTAGAAAGGTTCTACAGAGGGACCTGGACAGGCTGGGTTGATGGACTGAGGTGAACTGTTTGGGGCTGTACCAGTCTGTACCAGAGACTTGTCAAAGAGTCAAAGAGACCTGTCAACCTCTTGTACCAGAGGTTGTCAAAACAACCCTAGGAAGTGCTACAGACCTGGGAGGGGCTGCTGCAAAGCTGCCTGGAACAGAAGGACCTTGGTGTGCAGGTTGGCAGCCAATGGAACACGGACTAACATGTGCCCAGGTGGCCAAGAAGGCCACCAGCATCCACCCTAGGAAGTGCTACAGACCTGGGAGGGGCTGCTGGAAAGCTGCCTGGAACAGAAGGACCTGAAAGTAAGGAAAGGGTTAGGGTTAGGAGTTTTCAGTGGTCACCCTTTGCATTTCGAAGCCAGGTCTGTTTGGAATTTTAGAGACAATATTGGTAAAAATGGGAGAGCAGCTGAGAGGATGAATGGTTGAGGTTTTATGTACTAAAGAAAACGCGGAGCCCAACTGCTGGTGGGTGCTGTGTGTAGGATTTCATGGGAGGGTATGAACCAGCAGGAGTTTGCAGTTTTTAATATTTGTGTTTGGGAGCCAGGTCTGTTTGTTTGGAATTTTGGAGCCAAAATTGGCAAAAAGAGGAGAGCTGCTGAGGGGATGAACAGTTGAGGTTTTACATTCTAAAGAAAACCCAGAGCCCAACTATTGGGGGTGCTGTGGGAAGAATTCCATGGGAGAATGAGGGCCAGAAAGGGTTTTCAGTGGTCACCCTTTGCGTTCTGGAGCCTGGTCCATTTGTTTGGAATTTTGGAGACAGTATTGGCAAAAATGGGAGAGCGGTCGATGGGACAAATGCTTTAGGTTCTTGTTACTGAAGAAAAGCCAGCGCCTGATTTTTGGTGGTGCTGTGGGTAGGATCCCATTTGAGGGTGAGGGCCAGAAAGGGTCTGCAGTGGTCACTCGTTGCATTTCAAAGCCAGCTCCATTTGTTTGGAATTTGGGAGATGAAATTTACAAAAATGGGAGAGTGGCCAAGTGGATGAACGGTTGAGGTTTTATGTACTAAGGAAAACTCGTAGTCAGATTGGTGGCGCTGTGGGTAGGGTTCCATGGGGGGTTAGGGCCAGCAGGTTTCAGTATAACCATTTGCATTTGGTGGCCGTGTACGATTGTGTGGAATTTTTGAGATGATATTGGCAAAAATGGGAGAGCCACCCAGGGAACAAACAGTTGAGATTTTTAGGTACTAAAGAAAACCCAGAACCTGACTGCTGGTGGTGCTGTGGGAAGAATTCCATGGGAGGGTGAGAACCAGCAGGAGTTTTCAGTGGTCACCCTTTGAGTTTTGGAGCCAGGTCCATTTGTTTGGAATTTTGGAGCCAAAATCAGACAAAATGGGAGAGCAGCCGAGGGGACAAATGGTTGAGATTTTAGGTACTAAAGAAAACCTGGAGCCCCGCTGTTGCTGGTGGTGCTGTGGGTAGGGTTCCATGGGAGGGAGAGGGCCAGCAGGAGTTGTAAGTGGTCACTCTGAGTTTCAGAGCCAGCAGTCCAGTCCTAGGTGTCACAGGATATTTGCACCTGAGCTCTTTATACATTCCTGGAGGTTCTTTGGCTTCCAAATTTTCCTGCTTTGCTGCTTGTAGATTCCAGAATTCAGGCATGCTGCTTTTTTAACACTTCTCCCCCTTCACTGTTTGCTGTAGTCTGGTGTGGACATGATCTAGCCCCCCAGTCCTCAGTCAGTCTCTCCAGGGGAGGTAGCTCACTGCCAGCTTTATCGGGTTGACAGTCCTCCTCTGGTCTTTCCAGTCTCTGCTTATCAGGACTCAAATGCCTAACATTCAACTTGCAAGTTTGTCATTTAAGGCAAAGACAATTCTGCTGAATCGAACCTCACAGTTTCCCTTTTGGAACTGCTGTGGAAGGGACCGTGGACTATGAAACTTCAGGATACAAGAGAAGCCCATAGCTCAAAACCACTTAGGCCACTGAACAGTGTTGCAGATGATGAACTGAACAGCACCTGGGCTGCCTCCTCTGGGTGGGAAAGGGAAGGCTGGGACCCCCTGAGACCCCATGGACCACCCCAACTGCCCCCTACACACTCCCAATCCCACTCCCCCCCCAGGATGCTCCAGCAACACCAAACCCCCTCACAGCCTCCTGTCCCCCAGCTTCTCTCAACCCCCCTGGAACTAACTGATGCCCCTCTTCTCTCCCTTTGACATATAAATATCCAGCACTTCGGCCTTCAACTCTGGCAAGGTTTGGAACCAAAATTCTAAAAACACTGAATATTGTGAAGCCTGAAAGCTCTTGCTGAACCTCCCTGTCCCCTTGCCCACCTTCCAAAGCACCAGCAGTACTGGAACTCCAACCCAAACAAACTGCAAGGGCTTAAAGCTATTGCTAGCCCTTACCTTTCCCTGACACTCCTTCCAAAGCCCCATCACAGTGGGGATCTAAGCTGGCCTTATCACCAACAACATCAAACACATGAACCCTCAGTCTACAACTCCAGCAAAATTCAGCTCCAAAATTCTCTGTGTATGGCCATGGCCTCAAAAGAAAATGTGAGAACCCTAAGAGCCACTCCTCGTCTTCACCTTCCCCTGTCAACACTTCAAAATCCCCATAAACACTGGGGATCAAAGCTTCTCTTGCCCACAAGAACTTAAAGTATTTGACCACTCAGCCTTGAACTGGGGCAAAGTTTGGCTCAGAAATTTCTGGCACACAGGTTGGTTCCCAAGCACAAAGTGACAGGCTTGAAACCCACTGCAGCCACTCACCCTCCTGTCCTGCTCTACAAAGCCCCAGCAACACTGCAGCTCAGTGTCTTAGCACCTAAAATTTCAAATGTCTGTCCCCTATCACACTAATCTGGACAATTTCATTTCAGAAATTCTAAAAATACGGCCCTGGCTCAAAAATACAAGGCACCAGGCCTGAAAGCTGCAGCTGGCCCTGACTCCCCCTGGACTCACACACAGCACCATTGGGGCTAAGGGCTTGCCTTTTAACTTCATTTTAACTTGCATTTAAACTTCAAATGCCCATCCACTTGGTTGGTCTTCTGGCAGGTTTTGACTCAGAAATTCTAAGTGTCTGGCTTAGTTCCAAAACCCAAGCTCCTGGCCTCAAAGCTGCTGCTGTCCCTCACCCTCCCCTAACCTTCACTGCAAAGCCCAACAAACACCACAACTCCAGGCTGACCTATGCACATAAAACTTCAAAAATCCACCCCTTGGTCGCTCTCAGATTCTGGCCAATTTTTTTCTCAAAAATTTTAAACATCTTTAAAATTACTAGGTGGATAGATGATGGAAGAGCGGTAGATGTGGTTTATCTTGATTTCAGTAAAGCATTTGACACCGTCTCTCACAGCATCCTTGTAGATAAGTTGATCAAGTATGGGTTTGGTGATCAGGTAGTGAGGTGGATCAGGAACTGGTTGAAAGGAAGGAGTCAGAGAGTTGTAGTCAATGGGGCAGAATCTGGTTGGAGATGTGTGACTAGTGGAGTCCCTCAGGGGTCGGTACTGGGACCGGTGTTGTTCAATATCTTCATCAACGACTTGGATGAGGGTATAGAATGTACCCTCAGCAAGTTTGCTGATGACACTAAGCTGGGAGGAGTGGCTGACACACCAGAAGGCTGTGCTGCCATTCAGAGAGACTTAGACAGGCTGGAGAGTTGGGCAGGGAGAAACTTGATGAAATTTAACAAGGCGAAGTGTAGAGTTTTGCATTTGGGGAAGAACAACACAATGTCCCAGTATAGGTTGGGGGCTGACCTGCTGGAGAGCAGTGTAGGTGAAAGAGACCTGGGGGTCCTGGTAGACAAGAGGATGACCATCCTGGGGTGCATTAGAAAGGGTGTGGTTAGTAGGTCAAGAGAGGTTCTCCTCCCCCTCTATTCTGCATTGGTGAGGCCGCACCTGGAGTATTGTGTCCAGTTCTGGGCCCCTCAGTTCAAGAAGGACAGGGAACTGCTTGAAAGAGTCCAGCGCAGAGCCACTAAGATGATTAAGGGAGTGGAACATCTCCCTTATGAGGAAAGGCTGAGGGAGCTGGGTCTCTTTAGTTTGGAGAAAAGGAGACTGAGGGGTGACCTCATCAATGTTTTCAAATATGTAAGGGGTGAGTGTCAGGGAGATGGAGTTAGGCTTTTCTCAGTGGTGACCAGCGATAGGACAAGGGGTAATGGGTACAAATTGGAGCATAGGAGGTTCAAATTGAATATTCAAAAAAATTTTTTTACTGTAAGGGTGACAGAGCCCTGGAACAGGCTGCCCAGGGGGGTTGTGGAGTCTCCTTCACTGGAGACATTCAAAACCCGCCTGGACATGTTCCTGTGCGATGTGCTCTAGGT
Source organism: Florisuga fusca (assembly GCA_038090715.1). Lineage (NCBI taxonomy): Eukaryota > Metazoa > Chordata > Aves > Apodiformes > Trochilidae > Florisuga > Florisuga fusca. The sequence goes on from JAAWXA010000055.1 coordinate 2,106,495, forward strand.
GGCCCTGCTCTGGCAGGGGGGGTTGGACTAGATGATCTTTCGAGGTCCCTTCCAACCCCTAGGATTCTATGATTCTATGATTCTATGATCTGGCCCTGGCTCTCAAATGAAAGCTGTGAGGTCTGAAAGCCATTGCTAGCTCTCACCCTGCCCTGGCACCCCTTCCAAAGCCCCACCAACCCCTGGAACCCAGACTTGTCTTACCACATAAAAACACAAACATCCATCCCCACAGGCACTCCCCAATTCTGGACAGTTTCAGCTCCAAAATTCTAAATGCTCCAAAATGGAAGATGCAAGATCTGGAAGCTCGTGCTGGTCCTCCCCTGGAACCCTATACACAGCCCCGTAAAGGAGGGGCTCCAGCCTTGCTTTATCACATAAAATCTCAAATGTTTGTCCCCATGGTTGCTCTCCAGTTCTGCCCAACTCCTGCTCCAAAATTCCAAACGTCTGGAACCAGATTCCCAACACAAGGTGTGAGGTCTGAAAGTTCCTGCTGGCTCTCACCCTCTCACAGAACCCTATCCACAACTCCATGCATCTTTGGCCTATAGGTGTGCATTTTAGCACCTAAAAATTAAAAAATACATCATCTCAGATGCTCTCCTATTCCTTCCAATTTCTACTCATGAATCCTGAATGTCCTGCCCTGGCTCCCATATGCAAGGTGCTAGGTGTGGAAGGACCCATTGCTCTCCCCTGGAATCCCTTTATAAGCCACACCAAGTTCAGGGTTTGCTTTAGCACCTAAAACCTCAAGCATGTGCCACCTCAGCCATTCTTCAGTTATGGACAATTTTTGCTCCAAAATTCTAACCATTTGGTCCTGGCTCCCAAATGCAAGGTATGAGACCGGAAAGTTCCTGCTCTGTCTCACCCTCCCATGGAACCCTACCCACAGCACCACCAACAAGCAGGCTCTGGGCTTGCTTAGCTCCTAAAACCTCAAATGGTCATCTCCTCAGTCACTGTACAATTCAGGCCAACTTTGGCTCTGAAACAGAAGGTGCCCTGCCTAAAAGCTGATGCTGGCCTTTACCCTCCCCTTGCTTCCATTCCAAAGCCCCAACACCACTGGGGTTCAGGGACTGCCTTAGCACCTGAAATTTCAAACATTGTCCCCACAGTCACTCTCAGATTCTGGCCAAGTTTAGCTTCAAATTTCTCAACTGGCTTTTGCTCCAAAATGAAAGGTGCCAGGACTAAAAGCTTCTGGTGGTTCTCATCCTTCCCTGATACCAAAGCCCCACCAACACTTTTTTAAGACATATTTGTGGCATGCAATTAAAGGAAAGTCCAGGGGGGGCTGTGAATAACTTGGGGGTTGGTATTTGGGGACCCTCTGCCCCTCTCCCAACACTGCCTGGAGGGCAGGGCCAGTGATGATTCCATCCATGATCTCAATGAGCAGGTGGGCAGAGCTGGGGGCTGGACCCCCCACCCCCACCCCCAGGGACCCTCTGTCCCCCCAGGTAGAGCTGGAGCAGGGAGAGGTGGCACTGGAGGGGGGGGAGCAGGGGGTGCATCTGGGAGAGGGGACCCAGGTTCCAGGGGGCAGTTGAGACACATTTTTGAGGTCAAAACACAATTTTTATTAATCTATAAAAAAAGGGGGGTGAGGGGAGGGGACCCAAGCATCCAGGTGACTCCCGTTTCCCCCTCCCCCAGGGCCACTGACCAGAACCAGAGAGTGACCAAGGCAACCGACATTTGAAATATTAGGTTCTAAGGCAATTCCTGAGCCCCAGTGGTAGTTCGGGAGCCCAGGCTGGATGTTTCATAGCTCTGCCTTGACCTCCCCAGACACCCACTAACTGGGGAGGGGTGCAGTGGGTGCCCAGCAGGAAAGTGACATTTGCCACCCCCAGTGACACCTCCAGCCCCACCTGAGTCACTATGACCAGCACCCAGCCATCCAGGGAGGGGGAGGATGTCAGAGACCCCCCCTCATTTGATTGTGTGTGGGAGGGGCACAGAGAATGTTAAATCATTAACACATTGTGTAACTACTGTTTTATCAACTGATTTAAAAATTTATACCTAACACAATAACTTAAAACTGGAAAAAATGTGATGATGCTTGGGTTCACACTGCAGAATCAACTAGGTGTAAGGTACAGATATTTACATAAGCATCTCATAATTTGCAGTAAGTAAAATGGATGTTTTGAATCTGCTCCCTGCTCCCAGAGGTCAGCTTTGCTAACGAAACTGGTACACAATGTCTAAACATGGCAAGCAAGAGAAATCCCTTCAGGTAGCTCTGGGGAAAAGAAATAATGTAATGAGCCATGTGAGAAGTATCTGCTCCCACAGGGATGCTGACAAGAACCTCAGATGCTTGTGAACAGGGTGAGCTCCTCTGGGGGCATCAGCTCTGAAACCATCCAGCCTTCCTGGGCACTTCCTTGGGCAATGCCTCCCTCAAACCTGCTCTGGTCAGTGCTTCCTTTTGAGCCCTGGGCTTTGTCCCTTGCATGTTTAACATCCAGGACCGGGAAAGGTACACTGTGAGGCTACTGCTAGGTCTGGAGAAGGAATGCTGTGTGTTCCCCACCTCCTCCAGCCCACTCCACAAACAGCAGGCTCCACCCTCTGCTACAGTGGTGCAGTGTCTCTGCCTGACCCACAGAAGAAGAATACATCAGGACTTGGTCTGTTTTAGTGCATGAAGGCTTAAAAAATACCCATGTTGTTCCGTAATAAGGGGCTCATTAACTCTTCTGTTAATCAGCATGTACTCTTTAAAGAAAGCATTTCTGAACCAGCTGTAGCCTTAATTGAAGTAAATCATGTCATTTGAACTGTGCTACTTGCACAGCTCTGCATTTAAACTGCAGAAGAAGCTGAAAGATAGCATCAAAACTGTGCTGTGTACATGGCTCCACCACATACTGCCAGCTGGTATCTTCTAGGACCATGGACTATTGTTGTTCTGAGATGCTGTTGAGGCAGTGAGTCTGTGGGGCAGTGACTGCAGCAGTGTTCACCAGCCTGAACCTCTCTGAGGCTTTTGCAGATGAGCAGACAACTGGCTTGTTGATCTCCTCAGGACACCTCTCATCCGTGATGGGCCTGAGGAAAAGTGAGAAACATAAGTGAAATTGCATTCTGGGTCTGAAGATCTGCATTCTCCCCACTGTCTGTGCCATCCACTGCTCTTAAAATTGAACCAAAAGCTGCCAGGCCTGGGAGCAGCACACCAGCTTCCCAGGAAAGACATTCTCTCTTCCCACACAGATCTATAATGACTGGTTCAAAACCAATGTCTTATGTCACAATTCCCCAGTTTTATTTCTTCAAAGCAGTAGCATGTTAATCTTCCAGTAAGCTGGTTCAGGAATAGCCATGTACTGTGCATCTGACACTTACCTAATGCCTACCTGAAGCTCTTACAAACATTAATATAAGTTTCAAGGGGAAAAAAACCCCAAAACAACAAAGTGAGAGGTGTATATATATATGCATATATATGTATATATAAAATGAGAATGCAGCAATATGAACATAGGAAAATTCTAGGTAGTTCAAGAAATACAATTTTTTCAACACTCAAGCTATAAGGAGCATGAAAAAATGTTTCATTTAGTGTTAGACATCAAAGGTAACTGTCAGCACAAATAAAAGGTGGTTTTTTATAGAACTGAGAGGAGACTCCAGAGACAATACAGGAGTCTTCTTTCTCCTTCCTTTCCTTCCCTTCTGTTTTCCTCAGACACAATGCTGGCAGTGTGCATACCTGATGCTTGCTGATGCCACATTTTCTGATCCTGAAGCAGGCCTTTGCTGGCTGGTGTTCCCAGGAGGTCTGTGCTGTCCTGGGGATGCAGAGGCAGTCAGGATGGTGTGCTGGCTCAGCAGAGAAACTTCCTTACCCAGAGCCTGGGACAAAATTCCTCCATGAGCCCTTGACTGGCATTGCTGTGTTGACTGCCCATCCTCCTCTTGGCTGGGTGTTTTTAGGCATCTTACCCTGTGGTTCCTTTTTTTCCAGGGTCTTGCTGCAACACCTGCTAGAGATGCAGGTGAAGGACATTTTGGAGGGGATGGAATTAGACAGTGGCTCAGGTTGGAGGAAACTGCACCTTTCTGAGCCTGCGATGAACCTGAAACAGGGGGGTAAATGCAGTGATTTACCTTTTTGGCTTACTATAAAATGACCAACTCAGAGAGCAAAAGGTTTTGGAGAACACTGTGTGATGGAGCTGAGTGGGCAGACGTGTCCCAGGGCACAGAGCAATGCTGGACTTGTTGGATTGCTTCCCTCAGTAAGTCAGGGCTTTGGATTATTTGGTGCCAGTCCTGCCAAGCACCAGAAGTGCTGACAAGGTGTGCACAGCTGGAGGGACAGACCAGCTCACCCACCCTCCTGTTCTCAGGCAGGGTCACACCTGCATCATTCCTAGCCAGTGTCTGCACAGCTTTGTTTTACATACTTGAGAACCTCACACAGCAATTTGAGATTGAAGGCACAGAAATAATCACAGATGAATGGACCCACTTTTTTTAAATCAGAAGCTCAGAGGCAGACATGTAAGAATAAAATCATGTGGTTAGCCTTAAAATTATGCCTGACTGCTAGGTAAAATATTGCACTACATGAAGGGTTAATATTTGGCTGTTCATATTATAGCCTATGTAATAGTCAGGTGTAACATGCAAAGACAAATCTTGTTGCTGACTCTTGGATATAAGGTGAATGCATATATGCATAAAACCACTCTGTATATAGAAGGAATCTGATTGCTCTTGTCTATTAAAAGACCCAAATGTATCCAGGTACCTGTTGTAAAAGGTCCAGGGCAGAAACACAACATGAAGAATATGCCACCTAAACTCAGGCCCAGGAAGTTCAGTTTTATGGTTCTTAATTAACGGGGATGTATTTTACTGCTTAGGTAACCACATAAATCTGATAAAAAGATTTCACTGAACAGTTTCCATGATACTGTATGTTTTTAAAATGTCCAAATTTCGTAGGGTTTAGTTCTAAATAAAGACACTCTGAAAGACTTGTATGCCTGACTCAAGAGCCTGAAACAACACTCAATGACTTCCCCAGAGTACAGACTATATGGATTTGATGCCTGCACACACTTTTATGGAAGAGTAATTCTGCTCAGATGACTTATTCTTTCCCAGTCAGAAGGACTGTTTCCAGCACCAAGTTCTGTGAGAACATCACATTGGGTAGGACACACTTCTGAAGTGCTGAGGCATTTAAATACCACTTCAAATCTTGACATAGTCTCAAGTCACAGAGGTCAAGTGTATTTTTAACTCCCTAACTGAATAAAGTCTATCAGCTGTCAGGTTTTTATCAGGTATTTGTTCTACAAAACACATACATCCATTAGTGACACAAAGGGTGGTATTTGTGATTATTTGAATCTCGGTTCTTATTGCCAGCTGCTTGTGATCTGGGATCCAGGTCATCTCACACTTAGGTAGCATTTTAGATTTCAAACCCCTCGATCGACTTGGTAACCAATTTCTGGTTTTGGTTACAAGATGGGCAGACCTGTGCCCAACCATCCACTTTTATAGTCCTATAGGGCATGACACTGCTATGCCATGAGATGTTTGGGACATTGTCTACTCAATATAAAACCATGATGAAATACTAGTAAATTATTTCCAATCTAAAGAAATCATATTAAATATAGAAAATATCAGATTAAATCTAAATAGAACATGAGATCATAATTGAAGACTTCTGTGGCCACTGGCCAATAAGTTATCCCTTTAGATTTGTCCAAAAAAGGTTTTGTTCTGATCGAGATAATGTTTATATTACTGTTACACGGGGGCTTTAAGGATACTCCTGATTTTTCCAAAATATTTTCCAGATTTTAATAATCCATTTTTGGCCTTGAAGGAAATCTGAAACAAAAACTCAAATGCTAATACTTAGTGACCCCCCAAAAAAGTTATTATTATGAAGAGAAAGAGAACAAATTGTGCTTTTGTAAGCTCCTCTATTTGGTAAGTATTTGGAATAACCATTATTAATGTTTCTAGTCTTAAACATGACATTCAACAAGTAGTGAAGGGCAGGAAATCTGCTTTCATTCATGAAAAGGTAATTCCAGAGAGGTCTGGGGCTCTGTTCCTGTAAAGAAGTGTGTTATTTTAAGACTCTTTACTGAATGCATTCATTTGGCTGCGTATCTATCCAGAATTTCTAATTAATCTTATTTATTAGCTCAGACATTATTTCCATCAGTGCAAACTGGGATAAAATATAGTTCAGTTGTAACAACAGTATTTTAGACTCACCTGGCACTGCCACAGATTAATGAAACAAGGTAAAAGACATCCTTCCTCTAGACTTGATGCTAAGCTGGTAAAAGATTAGCTTTGTTGCTCTTAATTCTAGAGATCCATCCTGAAATGTATCAACTGATAGTCAACATAGCTGGCCACCATTTCCTGCTTAAAAACTGTATGGGATTACTTGGGGTCTGGGTCTGTAATGGTATTTCTAAATTGGGTCTGTAATGGTATTTCTAAATTGCTGCTCTAGAGCTGATGCAGTTTGGGCAGTTGCTCTCATCCAGATCTCTTAAAACACTGCAGTTACTAACATCCCTATCTACTAAGTGGTTAGTAGCACATCATTATCTGATGTTAATATGAGGTTCAGGTCCAGTACCTGAGGAAGACTGGGAGAGACAGGAGTGGCAAGAAGAATCAACAGAAATCCTTTCAACGAGGTCCTTCTCACAGGTCTCTCTCAACTCATCTTCACATGCAGCCAGGCTGTATTCTTCGCTCTCTTCCTCACCAACAAGAGGTACCTTCAGTGCTTGGGCAGCTTTTTCTTGCTGGTATGTTTGTAGGCACCTGGACACGATCAAGTATCACACCTTCAGTTAGCCTCTGAGCTGTGAATATGGAGCCAGCCAAGTGCAGCTTGGCATGGCTACACAGGCAAACACCCATACATCGGATTTAGTCACTCACTGTTGACTTCCTACTTTCCTGGAGATACGGAAAAACATTCTAAATGCATCAGCCATCTCAGTTGCCTGTGTCTGATTATCTCAAAGTGTCCTAAAGTTAATCAAGTGCAACGGGGGAGATGTAAGACACTATACAGTGAAATAACCTACTATACAGTCAAGTAACCTCTCAGAAATAAAGCCATTTTTACTTCCAAAACAATTATCATCTGCCTATGAGATGGGGGAATCTCAGTATGATGATATTTTTCTTTCAGACTTTAATCTGGTTAGACCAATGTGATGCTTGCAGAAAACTTCATCCATTTTCACTTCTTTCACTATCAGGGCAGAATGTCTTACCAGTTCTGAAAAACAATTTCCTTGCTCTTGCTAAGCAAGCAAGGCCACACTGCCTGAAAGGTCTTCAGCTCCCTCTAGAGAGAGGTCAGAGCTTCCCCTGGGTTACTTCTACCTTGCTCATCCCACAGATGCTCTAGCAGGGATAGAGGGAACAGGACTGACTGAAGTCAGGAAGCCAAGACAATTCCTGGAAACCACCACCAGATGGCCAAAGAATTCATTTTACTGTTACAGCAGAAAATAAATGCCTGTTTTACTGCACCACGAGATTTCTCCCATGGCCTCACCACTTCTGCTGCTTTCTATGCATGCTCAGTTTGGAGAACATATCTTCCTGGTGCAGATCTTCTCCTCCACAGCCATAAAGGTTTTCTGTCCTCAGACCACAGTGCTTCAAAGGCTTCACTGCAGGTGGCTGCAAAAATGACAGAAGTTATCTGGGTAACCTCAGAAGCTCTTCCCAGCTGTTTCTAGAGTATGGATTTTAGAAGGCATCCAAGTCTGCAGTTAATTCTGAGTTTTCAGGCCACCTTTAACCATCTTTTTGCTCTTCAGTTTTAAGAAGGCCCACACCCCAGTTGTGTGCACTATTACAGCTTGAGCAAGTTTCCCTGATTTACTGCAGCCAATTTAAACATATGCACAAGCATCCAATGCCATGTGCAACTCCAGAGCCCACAAAAGCTAACCATGAACAGTCAGACTGCACCCTTTTACACACTTGTGTAATCATCTCACTAATGTACTGCCAAAATGAGCATGGTCACCAGGCTGGGGCACCACCTGACTGCTAAGAGGAATAAACTTCAGCTTTGTGTTTGTTCAGCCAGTAGGAGCAACCTTGCAGCATTAGTTATCTGGCTATGTACACCAACATAAAAAACCAACCAATCAACCAAACAAAAAAACACTGCTGAAAGAAAGTCTTTTGCTTAAGAACTGTTGTAGAAATACCAGGCACCTTTGTAACATCAGGGCCAGGGACTCTGTCTCCTTCTCAAGGCCAACTGCACTGTGTGGGCCTTTTGGGATAAAGAAGACAGTGGGCAGCCACAAACCCTGTGAGAGTTCAGTTTCTCTCAGGATTTATGGAGGTCACCAGGCAGGAATATGAGGTACACAAGGAAAACATACACCTAGCTTTTGCCTCCTTGCACAGAGGGCCTTGGTGGGGTTCCCACATATAACTTGACTGAGTCCTAAGGAAAAAGGAAAACAAAAAAACATTTTACTCCAGTGTTTAACAAATGGTGCTGTCTTTGAAATCAGTCAACATACTTTCTTGCAGACAGGAAGATTTAATATTTCATGGCACAGGTTCACAGTGTCATCAGGCACGGCCTGACATTGCTGCTGAGAGGCAATGTCTCAGTTTCTACCAGAATTTGTCTCCTGCTCCTGTCCTGCCTCCTCCACTGTGCTGGTGCAGACATTTGTGTGGCCACATGGAGGGGCAGATCAGGGAACAGATCCAGATTAAAGCTAAATACACTTCTTTGTGGTTTTGTTTGTTTTGCTGGGTTATTTTTCAGCTGGCTTTCAATCAGAGCCAGGCTCCCCATGTAGCTGTAGCTATGCAGATGCTCTTCTCAGAACAGGAGATAAGGCAGCAAAGGGCAGGAAGAAGCAGAGAACATTGGATGAAACTGTCTCTATCAGTAGTGCCAGCTACCTAAAAGTACACGTGAAATTATTGCCTCATTCCCTGGCAAGCTGTACTCACTTTCCCTGTGCTTTTCTCAATGTGCACTCAGCTGCTGACACTGCATTGCTTCATCTACTTCATCAACCTGAACCCTGCCTGCCCCAAGGGCCTGAGGGGGAATGGCATTCAAGAGAAGCAGCCCACAATGCTGGAATAACAAACACCCCATCTTCCTGTTTAACCTGCACTCCACAGGCTGGTGGAGTTCCACCACCAAGGTCTTTCCAGAAGCCAGGGAAGGACGTGTTGGGAAGTGCCAAATACTGCATCACAAGTGAACTCCCTTTCCATCAAGCTGTCCCCAGAAGCTGCTAACTTGGCAGCACTGCCAGGTGGCCTGGGCACAAAATGCAGTGTTTAGGGATGTGATGCCTAGGAACTGACTCCTCTAGCTGAGTGGCCCACCCCTAGAAACCCAAAAGAAAGTGCACATTCTCAGCAGTGATGCTACTGCAGCACACACAGTTTGAGCACGTTACCCAACAGGGAGTGATGTGCATCACCACACCTTGAACCACATTCCTATGACTGAACAACCTATGTCCAGATGTGACACAAGTGAACCTCAGCTAGGCTGGTGTGTAACTTAAAGAACTGCTCAGAAAAGGTTTTGGTAAGGTGTGAAAGGCAACTTCAGCAAGGGAGGACCACTGCAGTATAGGACTGTCAGGAGAGACAGAAATACATAATGCAGGGGGCAAGGGGCTGAGGAAGGGGAAGACCAGGTGACTTACACCTTCTGCTGCAAGGGAAATAAAGGAAAGCCTACACTAGAAAGGGTCTAGGACAGAAACATATGCTGAACTTGATTTAGCAGCAGCGAGGATGGATTATAGTTATCACCAGCAATGATAATAATACTCAGAAGGTGGATGTGTGAGAAATAACAGGATTATAAAACATACATTACCATGTGTCAAATAACTGGAGTCATCTTCTGGGAAGAGTTCATCAGGAACAGTGGGATCTGGAAGAGGACAGTCACTGTACAACAGGCAGGCATTGCTCTATCTCCCTGCATTAGCAGAGCACTGTGCAGTTCCAGGTCTGGAAGTTGTCAGGGATGGTGGCCCTCATCCAGACTGCCTTGCTACTGCCCCAAGATATGGATCTAAGAGAAATGTGTTTCACTAGTGTAATCACCATCATGCAAGGCTTCAGATCAAACCATCACCACACACAGCCAATGCAGTGACTGCTGCTGCACACTTGGAGCTCCAGGGGACAGAAAAATCTGTCACTGCAGCTACAAGAAAGGTGCTGGAGACAATGGGCTCCCTGGTGCTGCAGTCACTCCTAGCCATCCTCTGCAGACTCCATGACCTGAGGATCCCCAGCTGGGCCTAAGTCCCTTCCTACCTTCTTCCTGCTCCTGGGCATCAGGGCCAGGCTGCTGACTTGCTGATGAGGTCAGGAAGCACTCTGTGCTCACCACTGCCCTGTAGATGAGCCTGGATGTGTCCAAGACTCTGCTATTTCATGCCTCTCATTTGGTGCCCACCTGCCTGAGGGACAGTCCAAGCTCCAGTGTTAAACCATACTGCTTTAAATGTCCAGGCTAAACACAGATGGGGACAGCCACCTTACCAGAGCTATTAACCAGGGCAAACCATGTACCCAGAGCTACAGAAATCTGGCAATGGCAGTTTTAGATTTTTCCAGTTTTAGATTTTTTCCACTTCTCTGCCACAGAGAGAAAGGTGAAAAACAAGTGTTCATGATACTACAGGGCAGAGTGGATTATACCAAAGCTAGCAAAGGCAGACAGACCCCTGTCTTACCTGCCCAGCTGCTGGCTGTCCTGGCAGCACAGCACCACTGTACAATCAGCATGTGCAGCCAGCAATCCACAGGACAGCAAATTTCATTTCAGTACCTAGATGAACAGTCTGTTTTGAGTATTTAGCAGCTCCACAGTGGAGCAATCAGTATGGGCATTTCTTTAAGAGTTAGTGTTAGGGACTTTTAAAATATCCTGGTGACAGTTGTTAATGAAAACCTATGAATTCAGTGTGTGAGAAGTACCCAAGCCAACACTGCTATATGAAAATGTCTGAACCTCACCATATGAGCTCATCATTTTAACACTGAAAGGAAGAATGTAGATCTGGTTACACCAGAACCTTTTGTACTCTGTCCTTATTGTTCCTGTCATCCCAGTTTGTTAGATAGTCTTCAGAACCATAGCTGATACTGCCAAAGCAGCATCAATGAGGGATCAGATTTTAATGAATTTTCTCCCTACCATAACTACTATTACAACTGACGATTTGGACCCACAGAGATAAAATAAATGACAAACATATGTACTTCTTCCAAAACACATTAAAATTTTAATGGAGTACAGTTGGCAGGCAAACCACAACTCGGGGGCTGGGAAGCCAACTGCCTTGCCCACACTGATGGAACAACAGGAGCAATTATAGGAAATACTTCGTAATATTTCCTGGTATGTGGTAAAATGCATGTAGCATGATACGTAAAGGCATGGACATCTGAACTACAACCAAGGCTACAGGCAAGGGGACAAAATATGTTTTTCAAACCATTTAGTCTCTACCAATTAATGTAATGGAAACAAATCACAGAGACAGAGAAATCTGAACAGATCTGTTATGAGACCATGCAATCTCAGTTTCTAGGATGTTGCTGCCATTGAGGGGTAGTGACAAAACTGCCTTTCCTGTTATGAAACTGGAGCAGGAAATCCTGCTACACCCACACTACATGGGACTGACTACTACCACAGAAAGGGATGTGCACAGCTGTGGCTGAAACATTCCTTTCCAAGCTTTGCTTCTTTCCATCACACAAAAGGAATGTGAAGTACAGACTCCCAGCTACTGCTGGCTTTGCTTGATGCTGTGGAAGTTGTCTGCCTTCCTGACAGATGTCCATCTTAGAACATTTAAACCTGCATTGTGGTGAATTCCAGCTTCTCCACTTCTCAATTGCAGATGTCCTACAGCCGTTTGCTATAATGTAATGTTTGCTTTGAAGAGGCCAGCTTGCTCTGCATCTTCTTTTTTACACATTATAACCTGAAAAATGAACTCCAATAGGAAACCTTACATACCTAACCATGAAATGTCTCCAGCTAAAGCACTTCCCTTGATGGATTCCTTGATGGTTAGCCAACCCTTATGCATCTTTTTGGAAGGAAGGAGAGCAGTCTGGCTTGCTGGTATTTCATCCAAATACTCCAAGTGGGGAATGAGTTTTTTCACTTCGAGTCTGTAATTATAATCTGGCTCCTTAAGAAATTGAGAAAATGGTCACTTGAACAGTTTATTTAACAGAATGTGGACTTACACCAGCAGCATATCAATGTTCAGTTTATATGACTGCCATATCACTTGAACTGTATGCTACACGGCCAGCCTATTCATCTCATTCAACAGAAATACAGTCAAGAGTTTAATATCAGTGTGCTTTCTCTTCACATAATTTACTACTCAAATTGATTGAACATGTCCTGAGCAGCACAAACACATGCCCCCTGCCCCAAAGCTCCTTTGCTATTTACTCACTGATGATTTATCATTTGTATTTGTTGTATTATGTACAATGTATAAAAAGAACAGAAGGCCACTGATGCTCATGGAAGGAATACTCAGCATTCAGCCAGCCTCTTCCTGCTTTTGTAATTCTTTGGTTGCTGCACCAATAATTGGATGACTTGGGTACTACTTGAAAACGTGTTGAGTGTTGCTGCAGCTGCTGATAGGAAAAAAAAGAGCATTACCATGGATCATAAACCATCTATAGCAAAAGAACTGCACTGGTTTTCTTGGGTATTCTTCCTTATACACTGCTAGAAGTGATGGCTTACCTCAAAGTGCATTTTCTTCTGCAAGAGGTCACATGCCACCAGCAGGTACACTGAAGGATAAAATGGACTGCAGTTGTGGTTTTTAAATTTGTGCCGGAAAAACAAGGTGGTTGCTCCCAATGCACATGGTCTCAGTGTGACAAGTGAGGGGGAAAGCACAAGTGGAGCCCCTTCTGTGTGTGTGAGTGGAGCTGACATACAAAATGATTGTATCTCTGAGCAATTCCAGAACAGAGCTCAGAGCACACCTGAACTGAGCTGCTATGGTGGATTCCTGTGGTAGAAAGCTTCATGTGGCAACTTTGCCTTTGAGAAAACTTAGCAACAGGGTTGACTGGGTCATGCTGCTTTGCAATTAGAATATTTTTTTGTTTAAAAAGTCTCAGAATACAAGGCAGCAAACGGTGGTGGTGATCTGTTCTGCTTAAACAAAGTATTAAGCAAGAGTGCACTGCTAGTAGCAGAGTACGAATGGACAGCCACCTACAACCCAGCTGCTTCATCCAGATAAATGTTATGCATTGGATGCAACATTAGAAAATCCCACAAAGCCAAGTCCTCATTCAACATGGAGTTGTCACAAACAGAAATCTTTCAGTGGGACCTGGCTCTGCAAAATGCAGCACAAAGGCTGGCAAACACCAAATAAACCAAGTGTTTGTGGTTGTTAAGAGGCACAGACCAAATTTCTCTAACTAAGCTTTTTATCTTAATTTAGAAAACAAGTCAACCAATCACCATGCTACCCTCTACCACATATACACCTGGGCTACAGCCAATTTCCAGCCACGTCCTGTTGGAAAGAAGCGTCTTGTTATGCTCATGTTACATTACTGCAACAGAGGCTGCAGAATTATGATCAGGTTGTTGCTCTTGGTTTAGATAACAGAGGAAGATAAGGTCATCTGAAAATCAAATTACAGAGAGCAAGTACACTGCATGAAGAAAGCAGTAAATTTAGGTGGACTGTTCTGGAGACTGAGAGTAAATAAATAGGAGGGCTTTTACAGAGCTGTAGCAAGGGCTAGACTACTAGAAGGAGCTTGAGGAACTACAGCTGGCCATCTAGGGCATACCAAAGTAAGCCCACACCTATTCTTAGAAATGTAGAAATATAAAGAATATGTTTCTTTATTTTTATATATATATACATACTTCTATATAGAAATATAGAAATAATTTCTATATAGAAATATAGAAATATTTCAGGCAATTTTATATACTCTGAAGAAATGCAAGAAACATCAATTAAAACCAAGAAAGTGACAAAGCCCATGGAGAAACCCTTGCCGGTCTAGGGCAGGGCCAGCTTTGTACCCACCCAAGGGCTGAGCAGCTTCCCAACACCAAGACTGGGTGGGAGACCATAGTGAAATCCCAGTCTGCCTCTGCTACAGCTCAGATTAAACATTGTAGAGACCTCCCCACCCAATTCTGGCTGGCATCTGGGTGCAACTACTTGTATGGAAGAGACAGTCTCGATTGAGTTTCAGTGATAGTAGCTTAGTTTTCAAGTATAAACATTGTGCCTTCCTTAGTGAGTGCTATGTACTGCATAACAGTAATGTGACCTTCCAAAACACCTGCTTGACAATATAGGACATAAGCTGTCACCATGATTTGCACTATACAACATGTAACCATAATGAGGAACAGTCTTACTTGAAAAAGTTCTTTTACCTCTCATTTTCTTCCAGTTAACTTTTCAGTACCTGCCAGTTTGCTTGTTTTATATCCCAACAATGCTTTTTTTTGAAGCAGGGGAAAGTGAAAGAGAGTAATACAACTGAGATTGTTAATGTAGAGTTAGTTCTCCATTTTCTTGATGAGTACCTTGAAACTCCAAAACAGATCATGTCTTACTGTGTTTTCATCTTTGTGACACATACTATCTCATGCCCTCAACACCAAATACTTCTACAGAAATTATTTTATCATTGCAGTACATAAATGATGAATTGTGTATTTTGTATCTTCAGCTTTTGCTGAAGGTCTCTTTGATAATTCCATTTAAAACCTTTCAGAGGAAAGGACAACAAGCAGTGCCTACCATGTAGCTTTTCCTAGTTACCTCAAGCACTGTTTGTCTGAGGCTTCAGCTTCAGACAGTAGTGGTCCTGGAATACTTGCTGTTGGACTGGAAAGCCTCCAAAAGAAATGCAAAAGGGCAAAGACAGATAGCTAATTGAGACATTGCACATCTCGTGAGAAAAATATGGGTTGCTTTCTAACCCTCTGCAAGATCCCTATAGGCTAGAAGGATCCACACAGCTGGGGCAGTCTCCAGCACTGTCTGTTTGCACTGCAAGCTGAGAGAAGACAGAACAGCTGTATGGATTAGGACAGCTGATTCCTAGTTTAATCCCATCCTCACAGGTAAAAAGGAACACACTGCTAGGAAACAGGCCTGAGTCTTTAGCAGCACTCCCTGTATTTTATTTGTGCTCATCCTGGAAACAATACCCATGAGAGGACAAAATCAACAGAAACAAAAGATGGGAAATGCATCCCATGTCATAGCTTAGAATGATACAACAGGAAGATGCAGAAACGTTTCTCATTTCCAACTCAACCTAGAAAAGCACTGCCAAAAGTTAACACAGTGTGTGCAAAACAAGACCTCACCTCTGCAGATTCTGCATTTGGCTTCAGACACATGAGGTTGCCCTCCACTGTCAAGCGTCTCAGCTTGGAACAAAGTCCCAGGTACTGCATCTGGTTGATGTCCTCAATATTGTTCCCTTCCAGGTCCAAAACCTCAAGGTAATCCAACAAGATCAGCTGGCTCAGGTCAGAGATATTGTTGTGGCCTATGTAGAGTTCCTCAGCAGAAGTAAACAGAATAAGTATGTAAACCACAGGCTTGCACAAGTAAGACTCAAGTTTGCAGAATACTTTGTAATATCAGAAATATTACATAGCACAACATGAAATTAGCATGGAAGTGAACATTTTCCAAGTGTGGCTGTTACTGCCTAAAACAGCTAGGCTTAATATGGCAACTGATGTTATCAAGATCAGCTACACTTCATTTAAAAAAAAATACTCTAGCATCTTTTAATCTAAAACATGCAATTCAAGGCATCCATCCAAAGTCCCTCAAAATAATAACGGATGACAAGAGAACATTGACTACAAGTAAAGAGATGAGTATCAACTGAAGATAGTTTTAAGATCATAATTTGGCAAAGAGACATCTAGACTTACTTTGAGAGAGCTGCAGGAAGAGATCCCATCTAAATCTGAGAGCCCACAGTGAGCCATCCACAGGACACTGAGATGGGACAATGTGGTTCCAAGATCCCTTATAAAAGAAACAATTCAAGCTCTATTTGAATGGATGAAGGAATTCAAGACTTGCTTTCTTTTTCTTAAGACTAAGCCACTGCTATTTTCTTCAAATCTCACCGTTTGCAAGAAATGTCATTAAAAATGTTCTCCTTCAAAAGTGGCAGCTAAAATTAAATCCCTCTCTATCTCTCAGACATCTTTGGTCACGTCTGACAATGTCACCCTGCTTCAGTTTGATTCAGATTCTTCCAAGAGCTACACCATGGCAATTCTATCACAAATCACAGGTAGTTGTTCAAGAATTAAATGAAGTTGCTTATGCTGGCATAATTTGTCTGGTACACATAACACAGTGTACCTAACACAAATACCTAACAGAATTTGCTTTGTGCACATTTGTTGGGCACAAATTAACACAGTCTCTTGGTTTAGAAGCCAGGGTGAACCAAAAACCAGAGAAACAATTGCTCTCTATTACACCCCTCCAAATTCCCAGGGGAAGATAAAAGGGCAATAAGGAAGCGAGATTTAAAAGTTGGAAATTAAAACTGGAACAGGTTTACTGGAACAGGGAAGGGACAGTAACATACAGGATGAGGAACAAATATATACAAAACCCCATCTTGATGATAGGAAATGTAAGTGTCCAAGGATCTCTGGCAGCAGGGTCAGCTCAGGAGAGAGGCCCATGGCTCTCCCCAGTAATTGGATGAATTCAGATCCTACAGAGCACATGGTGAGTTCATGACAAAACAGGAGTCACTTCAAGAAGAAGGGAGCAGGAAGAGGGCTGGGCTTCCTGCCATCCTCATAGAGTATGCAGGGAAAACTGATCCGTCTCTGCTCAGCCCCTCCTGGATCCCCCAGGATCCTAAAGATCATCCTCTAAGTTTTCATACTGGTACCATAAAATCAGCCTGGTCCCCTCATGCCATAACACGTATCTGAGATAACTGGACAGTCATGTCACTCAGTCCTCTCATGGAGTTACCAAATTTTTTATTTTCTTCTTTTTTCTTTTTTTCTTTTTTTTTTTTTCAGTTGAAAGGAATAACACTCTTGCCAAGTACCAGTTTTTGAACCATCAGAAAACTATAATCTTTTGTGTTCTATTTTCCTACCCTTCTAATCAAGCAAAATATAAACAAAAGATTAGTTATATGAATTCCTAGTCCTAGTCCTAACCCAGAAATGAAAATACTGACCTCTTCAACTCCATTCATGTGTAATGTCCCATTGACACTGGAAAAGTACATAATACAAAGATAATGCAAAAAAGGTATCAAATCAAAGCAGAGGCTTAACCAACATCCATCTTTGGTAACATTAAGTTGAAGAAGGACAGTAATCAAACTTAAAATCCCAAAACAGCTAAAAGCTCAGAATTCTCTACTGCTGCTGTGATATCAGAGTGGGGAATTAAATACAAGGACAGTATTTCAGGGGAGACAGTGATTAGCATGGAGTTCACATCTTCACAGCAATGGCTGAGGTTGGAAGGAACCCCATGAGATCACCTTGTCCAGCATCCCAGGATCACAACCAAACCACTAGAATAGTTCTTAAATAGAGATGTTTGGACTTCAGAATGTGGATTAGCTATCTTTCATAGGACCCATTTTTAAAATATATGTTATAACAAGTTTTCTGTAATGCACTGTCTAGGGAAAATCACAGAAGATAAAAAAATATGGTTATGGGGTCCCTTCTGATCTTGGAATAAAGATAATAGTTCTCTTATTCATGTCTTCTCTTTATTGACCATGGGGAAAAAGACCAGCTTTGCACTGCCATCTGAGAACCTCTCTGCAGCAAAAACCCTGCAGTCAAATTGCCTGCTTCAGTGCCACTGAACTGACACAGCCAGTCCCAGAGGTCAGCAAGGAGTGTCCCCCCCACAGCCAGGGACAGGCATAACCTTGTCTCTGGTTTTTGTTTTTTCTCCACCATCCGAACACTTGGGAAAGGCCATGTCAGGAGAAAGGAGATGCAGAAAGCTGAATAAAGGATCTATTAATGAAAACATCTCCTCAGATACCTCTCTTCTGTGATTTGTTAAATACACTTAAACAGGCATTTCTACAGTGAAATTCAGGCTTTTCACCCCTCTGCCTTCTGGGTCATGGCATCCACTGGAGTTATCTTGAGCTGTTTGATGCCATCCATCCTCCCCCACTACAGAGTCCTCAGGCACTGGGAATGCCCCTGATCATCTCTTCCCTAGATGCTGTTCCCTGATGTCCCCAGATTTAAGTAAGCTCATGATGGACCCACCGTGCAATGTCTTTATGTTGCAAACTTGCTCTTTCTTAAGAAACAGATGCCTCCCAAAGTAATAATTACAGAATTTTTAAATTAGATTTAGAAGCTGCATGCCTATAAGAACTAAATTAAATGACAAAAGCAGAACTTACTATCAACCAAAGCCAATACACCCATAAACAAAAATACGACATTAAGAGTAATATGAAGGAATTACACTGCTCATTCCGTAACTCACTTAAAACACTGATGACTTTTTTCAAATTTCATAGTAATTCTGGTACAGAATTGTCTTTTCTCTAAACCCCTCAATACAGATGAAGTAAAGCAGTTGTTTTCATTTCTGCATCAGTGAAAAAAGTGTTTCTGATGGATGCTCTGTTTACTAGGCCCACAAAGCTGAAGACAATCCTAAACTGATTAATTTACATATGATACAGAAAGGTATGATTAATGTTTTTTTTAAAAATTTTGTCTTGTACTTCCGAACTGAAGATCTTTTGCCACAAAAGGAGCTTTCAGTAATATGCTTGTTCCTAATGTTTCTTGGTCAATATAAAGGATATCAAAACAAAAAGGATATCAAAACAAACTAATTCCCAAGAAGATTTTTCAGACAGCCATGAGAAGAAACAGCTATCCCCTCTGCTGCTAAAACTTTGATGACTTCATGAAGTTCACACAAGCAGTCCTCTGCTCCTGCTCAGAGGTCTAAAGGCCCCAGAGTTAAATCATCTTTACCTCTGCATGTTACAGTTTTCATTTCCAGTGCTGGGGGATGTTTGCTTACACTGTCTGCTAAGTCACACACAGCACATACTGACTATGAATTATATTAGCTAACAAGTCTTCAAGTACTCTCCTGTCTTACTCTTTGCAATGTAGAACTGTGCAGCCTCAAATCCATTCCAGTTTGATTCATGAAGCTCTGACTCTCCTACACCTAACTTTGGCATGTGCCAAGAGTAGCATGTTTCAGGTTAATACTACTCAAAGATGATTACAATTAGCATTGCAGACAAAGAAATTAGGTTGTACATTCTGTGTCTTGGGTACTTGCTGTGTGGTTGTAGTGCAACCCAATGCTTGATAACAGGATCTCATTATTAAAAAATATTTATAAAAACACTCCAAAAAATAAAAGAACATGGAAACCAATGGGAAGTGGTTTCCTACAGGGCTAAAGTTGCCTGTCCCAAGCTCACCTTTAATCCATGAAACAAAATACTAAGAAAGCACAAACCTTGTTGCAGCATTTAGTATCACTTGGTCCACTTTTGCTCTCTATACTTCAGGAAAGGGGACTAGCAAACCAAGATGTTTTCACCCCCTGCTCCCAAGAGCACTCAATTTCTTATGAAGAAGAAATGACTGCTGTGCCTCCAGCAGAAGCAGGCAGCAATGAGGAGAAAAGAGAGGCAAGATGACTTTTCCATACCCCTAGCCCCTGCAGAACTTTGATGTAAGTTAAAACCAGGAGCAAAGTTCCCCTTGCTGCTTCTGGTGTCGTGGTGCTGATGGAGGAGCCCAAGATTCTGGGTCATGCTGTCACATTCTGGCCCTGCAGACCTAACTCCTGCCTTTGTAATGAGCCATCTCCAGTCAGAAATATTATCACAGCAAAGTACATCTGCAAATATTTTATTTGGTAACTACCAAACTAATATTTTGGAAGCTGCATGTATCATGTTGCAGCATCAAAAAACTCCCTCATGAAGTACCACAGATAATTGCCCTTGAGAGCACTGCTGCTGTAAGATGAAACAGCAACGTAACTCAAAGCAAGTTCCTCCCTATAATGGCTGCACCTGCATTTCTGAAAATGCTTCTGAAATAATCTGGCTGGTGAAAACAGAACTCATCTCACTGCAAGAGATGAGACTGCCTCCAGCTCTACTGCATCTGTCAAACCCACCTCAGAGGAGGTGAGAGCACAGCAAGGAGTTGTGTGAGGATGTATGAGCACAGCATGTGAGTGTGCACACAGCTATGTGCTTAACACTTACATGAAGTGCAGAGGGTCAGATCAGCACAAACCAGGGAGATGTATCTTGTGACTTTTTAACCAGAAATGGAATTAATGGGAATCTGTACTCTGCCAAGAAATTCTTAATAACAATTGACTAGGGAGGTAGGAAAGCAAACCCACTATAAATATACTAATACTCTAACAACCCTCCCCAAATAATCTTTGACTGAGACTAAAATTAATGAGACACGTCAGACACCAGAACTCTCCTGCATTAGGCACTATATAAATATATAGAAAATGACAGCATCTATTTCAAAAATAGGGCAGAGAACCTGACTGAAAAGTTTGGTAGGAAAAAGATGAGACATTGCACAAAGCTGGTGGCACTTGGTCATCATCATCTTGGTGGCACATAAGAAACAAGCAGAGGACACTGTAGAGGAAACGTAGCTTCCATTAATATCCACAATGGCTAATTCAATTCCACTGAACAAGTGCCCCACCCTGAGTGCTGTGGAAGCTGGGGACTTTAAAGAAAAGGAAATGAATTAACGGGCAAAGCAATTATATATCCTGCTCGTCTCTGCTTGGTTCATGCAGTTCAAACTTGGTTCAAGGTTGGAGGAGAGAGACAGAGCATGGGGTCAGAGTGCACACTTTGGTAGTGGAACGCACAGGATTATAGCTGGAGGCTGCCAAACCAATGTCCTTCAGAAAATTACTACAGACACACACCTACACAGCTGCCCACAGAACATGCACTGAATATTGAGTCATGTTTTTAGTATCTAAAATTGCCAAAGACTGACAGAGACTCCCCTAGTTTCACCTTGAACCTGGAAACTTGCATTTATAGTTGATTTTAAAAATATAATAGTAATAAACTGAAGGGTTTGAAACCTGCATTCCAATTGTCTCCAGATAATGCTGCAGGGATAGGAACTTATCAAATAGCTCTGTGTTTCTGTGAGGGTCTTGGCAACACACTCCTTCCTTGTGCACAACCATTTAGGATTTTTTCCCATGAAATTTGATGCTCCCATCTTGTCATCACTCCTTGAGACTGGAGGAAGAGCACAGGGCAAGTAAAAGTTTGGCTTATAACACCTACAAATGAGTTTGAGAAATAATAATGTGTTCTTCCAGCTTCCTGGTTCTTCAGGGATTGATTAGCTGAGCCAAAATTTTACTGGATGGAGACCAGACCTAGAGAGCAAATTCCTGCTCTTGGTTTCACCACAACAAATCTCCAAGAGCTCCACTGAGCTCAAGCTACTCAGTAAACCCAACAGCACAACCCTGAACACATTCATCAGCTTGAAAACCATTGCTTCTTTTGGAAGCTGATTTCAAATAATTCACCTGGAATTAAAACCCTAAATCCACTAAACTTACAAACAGTATCTCAAAGCATGCATAAAATCTCCAGTAGCAATACCACAAAAACAGTTGGTGATGTGGGTATTATTTATTTTTAAAGGTCAATCTGAAAACAAATACACTGGTAATAGAAGAGGTTTAGAGTTTTAAAAAGTGACTGAACCATAGTCTTGCAAAACAAAGGGAAAAAAACCACCTTCTCTCTGATCTGTAGAAATTGAGTTGACTTTATCAAGCCTGACTGTGATAACCATGATCTAGTCCATACATCAGTAAGCATACAGTGCTGGTACAGATTATTCTGACATCAGAAGCAAAAACTTTTAAAGCCTCCATGTTATTTAAATCAGTAACATATGTTCTCATTGGAAGTTTACATAATCATTTCATTGTACTCTCAAACAGCTATAAAGCATTCAAAATTGCAAAGCTGATACAAGCTGCTCATACTTGATCAAATCCTTAACACAGCCCCAGACCCTGGAAGCAGCAGCACTGAGGTCACATCCTTCTTTCCCTGCAGAGTCCTTTCATAGCTCAACAAATGTCACATGAATGTGAAGACTTGCCCTGCAGTATTGCAGCTTTGTACTGGTCTTCCAAATTCCAAATGCTGAAAAACCTTGGCTTGGCTCTCCACTGCCTTGCACCCTGCATAAACAATTTCAGAGAAGCTCACTCAAAATCCCCCCCCCCCCCATCTTGTCCTAGCTTTGGAGGAAATGGTTGTTGCCACCCACAAGTAATCATCTAATCACAGTCTAACAGACTGATCTGCAATGATTTCTTTGCAGACTTTAAGAGTCTCATCAAAACAGTACACAGTCTTTGTGCAAGAGAAACACATTCCACGTAGACTTTAAAGTAGCTGATGAGTTGCAATAAAATCCTTCATGGGTTGTGATCTATACTGATCTTGAGAAAAGCAATTCCATTACTTGGAGCTGGATGAATTTGGGCTGCAAAGTAAGGGAAAAAACATTCCCCAAAACAGCTGCAGAAGAGTTGTGTAACTCACTACCTGCCACATTGTTCAAAAGTGGACAGCACACCATGAATTTCATTGTTTCTCTGTATCTCTACAGTGAAAACTAAAGTTTCCAAATTGATATACCTGGCAGATTTTACACAAGCTAACTCAAATACATTATACAACCCTGGTATTGCTATTAATTACGGAGGGTAGGAAATGAAATAACTGTATTTCACCAGACAGGAATATATAGATACACAGTTTTCTTTCAGACTGTCTTGAGACTAACATTTCTTCTGAACTATTAATATAGCCTGGGAATGCAAAGAGGAAAAAAAAAACCAAAACCCTCAAAGATGGCTATGAGTAGTATTTAATATTAATTGGTGTACAAGATAAATGACTCACCCTGATCATAATGCTTTATGAGTTTAAAAGTAAACATCAATTAATCTAAACTATTTAATAAAAAAATTAGATTATTGAAAAGAAAAAAAAAGACCCCAATTCACTCTGAAAATAAATGTACTTTTTAATTTTACTTTAAATGGGAATGCATTATACCTGCTGATGGAAACACACACTTCACCTCCTCAAACACAAAAGCATTTCTGTATTTCTTTTTGCAAGCATGGATCCACCCTGGAGAGACCCTGTAAAGATTTCAGGACAGAAGGATAAAACTTTGCCAAGCAGCAAATGAGAACTAAATCTAGTGTACATGTATTGTGGGGAAAATTAGCAACAGGTCCTTTGTGTGCAGTAATTTGTCCATGGAAAGTAAGAACAACTCCATCTGCTCTTGCATGGAGAATATTTTATAGAAATTAGACAATAAAAATCGATCATACACTGAAATCCTATATGTTTCCTCATTGTTTATTTATATTGCCTGGCAGGTACATGGCTGATGAATAAAACCATATAGCTTAATATCCTCCTCAACTTAATTCACTCTTTTTTTAAAATCACCACTTACCTTCCATTCCAAGAATATAATTTCCCACTGAACATAAATATTTTCAATTAAAAAAATCCCAAACAAACATGCTGCAGACAGCTCTCTAGTGGGAGGGGAACAAAACAACCTACAAACCGATTAAACTAACTCCAACATTATCTTCCTACCTATTTCTATGAAGACCTTTCCACAGCTGGATAGCTCTACTGGCACTGGGCTAATTATTACTGCTTCCCAACCCTTTTCTTTGGGTTTTCTCAGATTACAATTAGAACCATTCCTTCTCATCACTGATCAAATATTCATTTGAACATTTAGGTGTAAATTTTCATGTGATCCCTGACAGCTGAAACAGAGCAGCTGCAAACCTGAATAGCCAGGCATGTAAGTACTTGTTTGCTGGCAGAAATCAGCAAACTATTACCAACATTTTTATTTATCATATCACAGTAGCCATCCAGAGCATTTAAGTGAGATCTCATTAGGTAAAGCCTTGTACGTAACTCACTCAAAAGACTGTGTCTGCCTGGAATGATGTATCAAGTAAACAACTTAGACTGAAAATATGGCAAATTTCTACAGCTACCCCAGGAACTGAGCTGTATTTTTGAAGCTGCAGTCCCATAGCTCAGCCACAAAGCCTAGTCTAGCCAAACCTAGCCAGCCACCAAACCTCTAGTAACTGCCATTGCTTCAAAGAGTAAAGCTGCCCCTGTAACCCTATGGAATGGAATCAGGTCAGCTTGTGGACACCTAAAAGATCCCCCAGTCATTAAAAGCAACTCATGTATCATAAGTAATTATACTTGTTAGCAAGCAGTATCTGTAATACCAAAACACTGATTAATATATAATATCAGAGGTTCACTTTGGAAACAACAACAGCTTTTATCTATGCATTTTCTTCACAAAGAAAAGTGGTGTACAGAGGGCGAGAGCCAGAGATGTGTTTTTTGCAGAAGTACAGGTGCATGTACTTGTATCTGCTTCCTGACCTTGAAGGAGTAAGGGCTGGATTCCTCCCTCAGGACCAAACAGTGTACCATCAAATGCCAGGAGAAAGGCAGGACACCTCAGATCTTCCCACAGGAAGGAAAAAAGTTGAAAAGTGTCCACCATCTCACCTCTGAAGCCCTGACACCCTGGAACATGCTGTACTGTTAGCACATCTGAAGCTCAGGAACTGCTGACTTCCAGGTGAGCCATACCTCCTGGCTGGACTCCAGGGAATATCACACATGGAAAAGGTCTGAGGGCTTCATGTCAACAAGCCCAGGCTCCAGCAGAGGTACTGAATGCTGAAATAGTCCACAGAGCTACATTAGCAAGGTGGCTGCTGAGGCTGCAGTAAAGAGAAACTAATGGGTGCATGGCACAAGCAACATTCTGAAAGGAAAAGCCATTTTTTACCAAATATACTCAGTGGTGTGTGTGTTCAAATGGAGAGCAGAGAAGTGGCACAATTATTTACTAAATGATGGGCTTACCTTGCAGGTGTTTACTGGCAGATGAGGTGAATGGACCAGATTCCCCACTGACTGTAGGACCTGCCTCATAACCCTGCTCCTTACTGGTACTCTCTGTACCTCAGAGCCTGAAATAGGTGGCAGGGAAGCTTCAACTAGGGAGGGCTGCATAAAATGCAGTGCTGAAGGCAAGAGCCATGGAAAGACACTGCAAGACCACAAATTTATTTTTTATGTCCTCCATGCTTGTTGCAGAAAGGAGATGCAGATCTGCAATGGTGAATTCACACAGAAAATGAGTTCAAATCAGCTGTGATACCTCATTGCCTTTCTGGCAAATCAGCCCTGATATAGAAGGTTATAAAGGCATTCAAAATCTCTGCTTTGGGCACCTGATTTGGTGAAATTAAATTAAGACAAGACAAAAGAATTACATTAGCTTTTTAGTCAAAGGAGAGCTGAACATCTCAGAGAGGTCTATCCAGGACTGATAAATGGTCAAAGAAAGGAGATTACCTAAGGAATTCCCTGTCCCTGCAGACAGGCTGATTGTGCTCTACTGAAAATAATCCACTTGACTCAAAGTAGCTGTATTTCTGTCTCAAAAATCATTGCTTTTTTTGAATAATATTAATGTCTTTAAAACTGCCAGTGCTTCATAAAAAATGAGGTCACAGCAGTTTTGCCTAAGTTTGTAATATTCCCAAGTATCTGCAGGCATTAATAGAGAGAAGACTCATTAATACAGAGATTAAGAAGCAAATCAAATGCTCTCCTAGCTCCTGGCAAGTGCTCAAAGTCCTCAAAGAACATGTTTTTAAGATAAATTTCACAGCAACCTGAACTGCTGAAGAACTTTCAGGATAGCTACATACAAGAAACAACAGAAACATTTTCTAAAGAAACTAGCTTTCATTTGAAATAAGTTGCTTTCCCTGTTCAGAAAAGCAAATGTCAACTCAAACAGTGCTGGGCACTGAAATACAGACATAAAGAGACCAAAGCAGAGCAGTGGTCTGACTGCATGTGTAAGTACAACCTAGAGAAAGAGTACCCTTATCCCTCATTAAACTGTATAAGCAACCACTGTAATACAAATAAACCTGCTGAAAAACATTTGCATATTCAAAACAAAGTGAATTGCTTGTAAAAAATATTTTCATATTTTTATCATAAAAACAATGCTGATCTTTCTTGCACAAAACTCATTGCATTTATGAATATTACCTATGTTACATGCATCAGACAAAGTAATCCAGTAACTGCAAAAAATTATAAATGACAAAAGAAAAAGCAGTCCAGTGAAAAAGAAGAGCAAAGAAAGGAATAAGTGAAAATGACAAGGGAAAACAAATTTAGGTGAACGATGCCCCTACATCTCTTCTGTTTGAAAGAAAACAGTCCAGCAAATTGCAGGTACCTAGACACACAGTACCATGAATACATCAAATCTGGAGCTGATCAGTGCCATAGCTTATATGAGATGGTTGAACTTGGTCCAGATCCAGCAAAACACTTGGACTAATGTTTACTTCTCAGCTTGTGAGCAGTTCCACTGAAGCAAAACTTCATGAGACTTAAAGCAGTGAGCACTTGGTTGAATTCTTTGTTGGACAAGTTACCAAGAACTCACGTGGCTAAGTTCAGATTCCTAAAGATCCTGATTCAAGTCTCAAAAATGTTGCTTTAAAGCCTTTGCCCTCAACTCAGGATTAGTTTGGTTCAAGTTTCTTAAAGTCATCAAATGATCAGGAAAATCCTTATTCAGATCAGTTGGCTCACCTTATCAGTTACTTGTCCACAGTCAAGAGGGCTTGAAATTTCAGAGAGATTCCTGTGTGGCCACTCTTTCCCTGAATCCCTCACAGTGACTTCTGTCCCCACGTTCTGCAGTCTCTGCATTTTAATCTCTCTTAAAATTTCTCTGTGTCACTAGCAGTTGCTTAAGTAGCCACAGGAGAAGGCTGCTGCTTGCTGCAATGTGTAGGGCTGAATGGAAGGAAATCAACTTCAGCTGGTGAAACACCTTCTGCTACAAACATATGGGAACCATGATTTAAAAGCCCCTTCATAAAGATACCTATCTAACACTTTTAACCAGCTCGTTTCATTCATTCCTGAATTGAGGATAAAAAAAATCTTAAAAAAAAATATATAGGCTGCATGCCAAAGCAGAAGTGGTAATTAATTTGCCTTGAAATGCAGTTATTTTACTGGAAACATTATAAAGCTGATGACCTTGTGTCATCATTAAAAAAAAACAAACCAACAAGTACTGTCATGATAAAAAAAAAACCCCAAGTACACAATCCACACTACACTGGATTTTCCGTTAGCAAAGGGCAAGTAGAAAACTAAAACCCAGAAACAGCCAAAAAAGAAATTCCTTTTCAAGATTGTCTGCAAATAAGCATGGGTATATTTTCTTTATGGACTAAATTAATTGGTTGATAATTATATCCTGCACTTATATACAGCCTTTCAAAATCAAGTATTCAACAGCAACACAAGCTTTAGGAGGGTTGGGGAGAGGCCATGAATTTAAAATTAAAGCAGCTCAGCCACACTCTCCATCAAAGGAATTAGGACTTCTTTTAAAACTACCAGGAAAAGACAATATCCAGTTTCATAGGCCTAGCAAGCCTTGGTCTCCCACAGAAAACTGTAACACGAGTTCCTTGATTCCTCACTGCCAAAACATCCCTCCTTTGATTTCTATTGAACAGTGAATGGCTACACAGCTCAGCATCCTCACAGCTTATGCTCTTGTGTGAGGTTGGCAGGAGTAAATATCTCAAAAAAAAAAAAAACCCAAACAACCAAACAAACCCAAAACATCTAACTAAAATCAGTATCTTAAAGCCTTATTTTGACATCTCCCTATATACAGTTTACTATGAAGATAATGAGGGGAAGGCGGTGGATGTGGTCTACCTGGACTTCAGCAAAGCCTTTGACACCGTCCCCCACAGCATTCTCCTGAAAAAGCTGTCAGCCCACAGCTTGGACAGGGGCACCCTGTGCTGGGTTAGGAACTGGCTGGAGGGCCCAGAGAGTGGTGGTGAACGGGGCTGCATCCAGTTGGCGGCCAGTCACTAGTGGTGTCCCCCAGGGATCAGTGTTGGGCCCAGTTCTGTTTAATATCTTTATCGAAGACTTAGATGAAGGGATTGAGTCCATCATCAGCAAATTCGCAGATGACACCAAGCTGGGAGGAAGTGTGGACCAACTTGAAGGTAGGAGGGCTCTGCAGAGGGACCTGGACAGACTGGAGAGCTGGGCCGATTCCAACGGGATGAGGTTCAACACGGCCAAGTGCCGGGTCCTGCACTTTGGCCACAACAACCCCATGGGGAGCTCCAGGCTGGGCACAGAGTGGCTGGAGAGCAGCCAGGCAGAAAGGGACCTGGGAGTCTGGATTGACAAGAAGCTGAACATGAGCCAGCAGTGTGC